>CM064512.1:57783183-57949843 GCA_032716605.1 Paralithodes platypus | reverse complement strand
TTGCAGGAATATAGCAAGGGTGAGTAACTCCATCCTAATGATGGTATACAGCAATTATTAAAACTTGTAGGTAATATAGCAAGCGTAACTCCATCTAATGATGGTTTACAGCTATTATTAAACTGCAGGTAATATAGTTCAATCCTAATGATGGTTTACAGCTATTATTAAAACTTGATGGTAATTTAGCAAGCGTTAGAAACTCCATCCTAATGATGGTTTACAGCGATTATTAAAACTTGCAGGTAATATAGCAAGCGTTAGTAACTCCATCCTAATGATGGTTTACAGCTATTATTAAAACTTGCAGGTAATATAGCAAGCGTTAGTAACTCCATCCTAATGATGGTTTACAGCTATTATTAAAACTTGCAGGTAATATAGCAAGCGTTAGTAACTCCATCCTAATGATGGTTTACAGCTATTATTAAAACTTGCAGTTAATATAGCAAACGTTAATAACTCCATCCTAATGATGGTTTACAGCTATTATTAAAACTTGCAGGTAATATAGCAAGCGTTAGTAACTCCATCCTAATGATGGTTTACAGCTATTATTAAAACTTGCAGGTAATATAGCAAGCGTTAGTAACTCCATCCTAATGAGGGTTTACAGCTATTATTAAAACTTGCAGGTAATATAGCAAGCGTTAGTAACTCCATCCTAATGATGGTTTACAGCTATTATTAAAACTTGCAGGTAATATAGCAAGCGTTAGTAACCCCATCCTAATGATGGTTTTCAGCTATTACTCCATCCTAATGATGTTTACAGCTATTATTAAAACTTACAGGTAATATAGCAAGCGTTAGTAACTCCATCCTAATGATGGTTTACATCTATTATTAAAACTTGCAGGTAATAAAGCAAGCGTTAGTAACTCCATTCTAATGATGGTTTACAGCTATTATTAAAACTTGCAGGTAATATAGCAACCGTTAGTAACTCCATCCTAATGATGCTTTACAGCTATTATTAAAACTTGCAGGTAATATAGCAAGCGTTAGTAACTCCATCCTATTATTACTGTAATATATCCTAATGATGGTTTACAGCTATATTTAAAACTTGCGTGTAATATAGCAAGCGTTAGTAACTCCATCCTAATGATGGTTTACAGCTATTATTAAAACTTGCAGGTAATATAGCAAGCATTGGTAACTCCATCCTAATGATGGTTTACAGCTATTATATAAAACTTGCAGGTAATATAGCAAGCGTTAGTAACTCCATCCTAATGATGGTTTTACAGCTATTATTAAAAACTGCAGGTAATATAGCAAGCGTTAGTAACTCCATCCTAATGATGGTTTCACAGATTATTAAAACTTGCAGGTAATATAGCAAGCGTTAGTAACTCCATCCTAATGATGGTTTACAGCTATTATTAAAACTTGCAGGTAATATAGCAAGCGTTAGTAACTCCATCCTAATGATGGTTTACAGCTATTATTAAAACTTGCAGGTAATATAGCAAGCGTTAGTAACTCCATCCTAATGATGGTTTACAGCTATTATTAAAACTTGCAGGTAATATAGCAAGCGTTAGTAACTCCATCCTAATGATGGTTTACAGCTATTATTAAAACTTGCAGGTAATATAGCAAGCGTTAGTAACTCCTAATGATGGTTTACAGCTATTATTAAAACTTGCAGGAAATATAGCAAGCGTTAGTAACTCCATCCTAATGATGGTTTACAGCTATTATTAAAACTTGCAGGTAATATAGCAAGCGTTAGAAACTCCATCCTAATGATGGTTTACAGCTATTATTAAAACTTGCAGGTAATATAGCAAGCGTTAGTAACTCCATCCTAATGATGGTTTACAGCTATTATTAAAACTTGCAGGTAATATAGCAAGCGTTAGTAACTCCATCCTAATGATGGTTTTCAGCTATTATTAAAACTTGCAGGTAATATAGCAAGCGTTAGTAACTCCATCCTAATGATGGTTTACAGCTATTATTAAAACTTGTAGGTAATATAGCAAGCGTTAGTAACTCCATCCTAATGATGGTTTACAGCTATTATTAAAACTTGCAGGTAATATAGCAAGCGTTAGTAACTCCATCCTAATGATGGTTTTCAGCTATTATTAAAACTTGCAGGTAATATAGCAAGCGTTAGTAACTCCATCCTAATGATGGTTTACAGCTATTATTAAAACTTGCAGGTAATATAGCAAGCGTTAGTAACTCCATCCTAATGATGGTTTACAGCTATTATTAAAACTTGCGGGTAATATAGCAAGCGTTAGTAACTCCCATCCTAATGATGGTTTACAGCTATTATTAAAACTTGCAGGTAATATAGCAAGCGTTAGTAACTCCATCCTAATGATGGTTTACAGCTATTATTAAAACTTGCAGGTAATATAGCAAGCATTAGTAACTCCATCCTAATGATAGTTTACAGCTATTATTAAAACTTGCAGGTAATATAGCAAGCGTTAGTAACTCCATCCTAATGATGGTTTACAGCTATTATTAAAACTTGCAGGTAATATAGCAAGCGTTAGTAACTCCATCCTAATGATGGTTTACAGCTATTATTAAAACTTGCAGGTAATATAGCAAGCGTTAGTAACTCCATCCTAATGATGGTTTACAGCTATTATTAAAACTTGCAGGTAATATAGCAAGCGTAGGTAACTCCATCCTAATGATGGTTTACAGCTATTATTAAAACTTGCAGGTAATATAGCAAGCGTTAGTAACTCCATCCTAATGATGGTTTACAGCTATTATTAAAACTTGCAGGTAATATAGCAAGCGTTAGTAACTCCATCCTAATGATGGTTTACAGCTATTATTAAAACTTGCAGGTAATATAGCAAGCGTTAGTAACTCCATCCTAATGATGGTTTACAGCTATTATTAAAACTTGCAGGTAATATAGCAAGCGTTAGTAACTCCATCCTAATGATGGTTTACAGCTATTATTAAAACTTGCAGGTAATATAGCAAGGGTTAGTAACTCCATCCTAATGATGGTTTACAGCTATTATTAAAACTTGCAGGTAATATAGCAAGCGTTAGTAACTCCATCCTAATGATGGTTTACAGCTATTATTAAAACTTGCAGGTAATATAGCAAGCGTTAGTAACTCCATCCTAATGATGGTTTACAGCTATTATTAAAACTTGCAGGTATATAGCAAGCGTTAGTAACTCCATCCTAATGATGGTTTACAGCTATTATTAAAACTTGCAGGTAATATAGCAAGCGTTAGTAACTCCATCCTAATGATGGTTTACAGCTATTATTAAAACTTGCAGGTAATATAGCAAGCGTTAGTAACTCCATCCTAATGATGGTTTACAGCTATTATTAAAACTTGCAGGTAATATAGCAAGCGTTAGTAACTCCATCCTAATGATGGTTTACAGCTATTATTAAAACTTGCAGGTAATATAGCAAGCGTTAGTAACTCCATCCTAATGATGGTTTACAGCTATTATTAAAACTTGCAGGTAATATAGCAAGCGTTAGTAACTCCATCCTAATGATGGTTTACAGCTATTATTAAAACTTGCAGGTAATATAGCAAGCGTTAGTAACTCCATCCTAATGATGGTTTACAGCTATTATTAAAACTTGCAGGTAATATAGCAAGCGTTAGTAACTCCATCCTAATGATGGTTTACAGCTATTATTAAAACTTGCAGGTAATATAGCAAGCGTTAGTAACTCCATCCTAATGATGGTTTACAGCTATTATTAAAACTTGCAGGTAATATAGCAAGCGTTAGTAACTCCATCCTAATGATGGTTTACAGCTATTATTAAAACTTGCAGGTAATATAGCAAGCGTTAGTAACTCCATCCTAATGATGGTTTACAGCTATTATTAAAACTTGCAGGTAATATAGCAAGCGTTAGTAACTCCATCCTAATGATGGTTTACAGCTATTATTAAAACTTGCAGGTAATATAGCAAGCGTTAGTAACTCCATCCTAATGATGGTTTACAGCTATTATTAAAACTTGCAGGTAATATAGCAAGCGTTAGTAACTCCATCCTAATGATGGTTTACAGCTATTATTAAAACTTGCAGGTAATATAGCAAGCGTTAGTAACTCCATCCTAATGATGGTTTACAGCTATTATTAAAACTTGCAGGTAATATAGCAAGCGTTAGTAACTCCATCCTAATGATGGTTTACAGCTATTATTAAAACTTGCAGGTAATATAGCAAGCGTTAGTAACTCCATCCTAATGATGGTTTACAGCTATTATTAAAACTTGCAGGTAATATAGCAAGCGTTAGTAACTCCATCCTAATGATGGTTTACAGCTATTATTAAAACTTGCAGGTAATATAGCAAGCGTTAGTAACTCCATCCTAATGATGGTTTACAGCTATTATTAAAACTTGCAGGTAATATAGCAAGCGTTAGTAACTCCATCCTAATGATGGTTTACAGCTATTATTAAAACTTGCAGGTAATATAGCAAGCGTTAGTAACTCCATCCTAATGATGGTTTACAGCTATTATTAAAACTTGCAGGTAATATAGCAAGCGTTAGTAACTCCATCCTAATGATGGTTTACAGCTATTATTAAAACTTGCAGGTAATATAGCAAGCGTTAGTAACTCCATCCTAATGATGGTTTACAGCTATTATTAAAACTTGCAGGTAATATAGCAAGCGTTAGTAACTCCATCCTAATGATGGTTTACAGCTATTATTAAAACTTGCAGGTAATATAGCAAGCGTTAGTAACTCCATCCTAATGATGGTTTACAGCTATTATTAAAACTTGCAGGTAATATAGCAAGCGTTAGTAACTCCATCCTAATGATGGTTTACAGCTATTATTAAAACTTGCAGGTAATATAGCAAGCGTTAGTAACTCCATCCTAATGATGGTTTACAGCTATTATTAAAACTTGCAGGTAATATAGCAAGCGTTAGTAACTCCATCCTAATGATGGTTTACAGCTATTATTAAAACTTGCAGGTAATATAGCAAGCGTTAGTAACTCCATCCTAATGATGGTTTACAGCTATTATTAAAACTTGCAGGTAATATAGCAAGCGTTAGTAACTCCATCCTAATGATGGTTTACAGCTATTATTAAAACTTGCAGGTAATATAGCAAGCGTTAGTAACTCCATAATGATGGTTTACAGCTATTATTAAAACTTGCAGGTAATATAGCAAGCGTTAGTAACTCCATCCTAATGATGGTTTACAGCTATTATTAAAACTTGCAGGTAATATAGCAAGCGTTAGTAACTCCATCCTAATGATGGTTTACAGCTATTATTAAAACTTGCAGGTAATATAGCAAGCGTTAGTAACTCCATCCTAATGATGGTTTACAGCTATTATTAAAACTTGCAGGTAATATAGCAAGCGTTAGTAACTCCATCCTAATGATGGTTTACAGCTATTATTAAAACTTGCAGGTAATATAGCAAGCGTTAGTAACTCCATCCTAATGATGGTTTACAGCTATTATTAAAACTTGCAGGTAATATAGCAAGCGTTAGTAACTCCATCCTAATGATGGTTTACAGCTATTATTAAAACTTGCAGGTAATATAGCAAGCGTTAGTAACTCCATCCTAATGATGGTTTACAGCTATTATTAAAACTTGCAGGTAATATAGCAAGCGTTAGTAACTCCATCCTAATGATGGTTTACAGCTATTATTAAAACTTGCAGGTAATATAGCAAGCGTTAGTAACTCCATCCTAATGATGGTTTACAGCTATTATTAAAACTTGCAGGTAATATAGCAAGCGTTAGTAACTCCATCCTAATGATGGTTTACAGCTATTATTAAAACTTGCATTTAATATAGGAAGCGTTAGTAACTCCATCCTAATGATGGTTTACAGCTATTATTAAAACTTGCAGGTAATATAGCAAGCGTTAGTAACTCCATCCTAATGATGGTTTACAGCTATTATTAAAACTTGCAGGTAATATAGCAAGCGTTAGTAACTCCATCCTAATGATGGTTTACAGCTATTATTAAAACTTGCAGGTAATATAGCAAGCGTTAGTAACTCCATCCTAATGATGGTTTACAGCTATTATTAAAACTTGCAGGTAATATAGCAAGCGTTAGTAACTCCATCCTAATGATGGTTTACAGCTATTATTAAAACTTGCAGGTAATATAGCAAGCGTTAGTAACTCCATCCTAATGATGGTTTACAGCTATTATTAAAACTTGCAGGTAATATAGCAAGCGTTAGTAACTCCATCCTAATGATGGTTTACAGCTATTATTAAAACTTGCAGGTAATATAGCAAGCGTTAGTAACTCCATCCTAATGATGGTTTACAGCTATTATTAAAACTTGCAGGTAATATAGCAAGCGTTAGTAACTCCATCCTAATGATGGTTTACAGCTATTATTAAAACTTGCAGGTAATATAGCAAGCGTTAGTAACTCCATCCTAATGATGGTTTACAGCTATTATTAAAACTTGCAGGTAATATAGCAAGCGTTAGTAACTCCATCCTAATGATGGTTTACAGCTATTATTAAAACTTGCAGGTAATATAGCAAGCGTTAGTAACTCCATCCTAATGATGGTTTACAGCTATTTTTAAAACTTGCAGGTAATATAGCAAGCGTTAGTAACTCCATCCTAATGATGGGTTACAGCTATTATTAAAACTTGCAGGTAATATAGCAAGCGTTAGTAACTCCATCCTAATGATGGTTTACAGCTATTATTAAAACTTGCAGGTAATATAGCAAGCGTTAGTAACTCCATCCTAATGATGGTTTACAGCTATTATTAAAACTTGCAGGTAATATAGCAAGCGTTAGTAACTCCATCCTAATGATGGTTTACAGCTATTATTAAAACTTGCAGGTAATATAGCAAGCGTTAGTAACTCCATCCTAATGATGGTTTACAGCTATTATTAAAACTTGCAGGTAATATAGCAAGCGTTAGTAACTCCATCCTAATGATGGTTTACAGCTATTATTAAAACTTGCAGGTAATATAGCAAGCGTTAGTAACTCCATCCTAATGATGGTTTACAGCTATTATTAAAACTTGCAGGTAATATAGCAAGCGTTAGTAACTCCATCCTAATGATGGTTTACAGCTATTATTAAAACTTGCAGGTAATATAGCAAGCGTTAGTAACTCCATCCTAATGATGGTTTACAGCTATTATTAAAACTTGCAGGTAATATAGCAAGCGTTAGTAACTCCATCCTAATGATGGTTTACAGCTATTATTAAAACTTGCAGGTAATATAGCAAGCGTTAGTAACTCCATCCTAATGATGGTTTACAGCTATTATTAAAACTTGCAGGTAATATAGCAAGCGTTAGTAACTCCATCCTAATGATGGTTTACAGCTATTATTAAAACTTGCAGGTAATATAGCAAGCGTTAGTAACTCCATCCTAATGATGGTTTACAGCTATTATTAAAACTTGCAGGTAATATAGCAAGCGTTAGTAACTCCATCCTAATGATGGTTTACAGCTATTATTAAAACTTGCAGGTAATATAGCAAGCGTTAGTAACTCCATCCTAATGATGGTTTACAGCTATTATTAAAACTTGCAGGTAATATAGCAAGCGTTAGTAACTCCATCCTAATGATGGTTTACAGCTATTATTAAAACTTGCAGGTAATATAGCAAGCGTTAGTAACTCCATCCTAATGATGGTTTACAGCTATTATTAAAACTTGCAGGTAATATAGCAAGCGTTAGTAACTCCATCCTAATGATGGTTTACAGCTATTATTAAAACTTGCAGGTAATATAGCAAGCGTTAGTAACTCCATCCTAATGATGGTTTACAGCTATTATTAAAACTTGCAGGTAATATAGCAAGCGTTAGTAACTCCATCCTAATGATGGTTTACAGCTATTATTAAAACTTGCAGGTAATATAGCAAGCGTTAGTAACTCCATCCTAATGATGGTTTACAGCTATTATTAAAACTTGCAGGTAATATAGCAAGCGTTAGTAACTCCATCCTAATGATGGTTTACAGCTATTATTAAAACTTGCAGGTAATATAGCAAGCGTTAGTAACTCCATCCTAATGATGGTTTACAGCTATTATTAAAACTTGCAGGTAATATAGCAAGCGTTAGTAACTCCATCCTAATGATGGTTTACAGCTATTATTAAAACTTGCAGGTAATATAGCAAGCGTTAGTAACTCCATCCTAATGATGGTTTACAGCTATTATTAAAACTTGCAGGTAATATAGCAAGCGTTAGTAACTCCATCCTAATGATGGTTTACAGCTATTATTAAAACTTGCAGGTAATATAGCAAGCGTTAGTAACTCCATCCTAATGATGGTTTACAGCTATTATTAAAACTTGCAGGTAATATAGCAAGCGTTAGTAACTCCATCCTAATGATGGTTTACAGCTATTATTAAAACTTGCAGGTAATATAGCAAGCGTTAGTAACTCCATCCTAATGATGGTTTACAGCTATTATTAAAACTTGCAGGTAATATAGCAAGCGTTAGTAACTCCATCCTAATGATGGTTTACAGCTATTATTAAAACTTGCAGGTAATATAGCAAGCGTTAGTAACTCCATCCTAATGATGGTTTACAGCTATTATTAAAACTTGCAGGTAATATAGCAAGCGTTAGTAACTCCATCCTAATGATGGTTTACAGCTATTATTAAAACTTGCAGGTAATATAGCAAGCGTTAGTAACTCCATCCTAATGATGGTTTACAGCTATTATTAAAACTTGCAGGTAATATAGCAAGCGTTAGTAACTCCATCCTAATGATGGTTTACAGCTATTATTAAAACTTGCAGGTAATATAGCAAGCGTTAGTAACTCCATCCTAATGATGGTTTACAGCTATTATTAAAACTTGCAGGTAATATAGCAAGCGTTAGTAACTCCATCCTAATGATGGTTTACAGCTATTATTAAAACTTGCAGGTAATATAGCAAGCGTTAGTAACTCCATCCTAATGATGGTTTACAGCTATTATTAAAACTTGCAGGTAATATAGCAAGCGTTAGTAACTCCATCCTAATGATGGTTTACAGCTATTATTAAAACTTGCAGGTAATATAGCAAGCGTTAGTAACTCCATCCTAATGATGGTTTACAGCTATTATTAAAACTTGCAGGTAATATAGCAAGCGTTAGTAACTCCATCCTAATGATGGTTTACAGCTATTATTAAAACTTGCAGGTAATATAGCAAGCGTTAGTAACTCCATCCTAATGATGGTTTACAGCTATTATTAAAACTTGCAGGTAATATAGCAAGCGTTAGTAACTCCATCCTAATGATGGTTTACAGCTATTATTAAAACTTGCAGGTAATATAGCAAGCGTTAGTAACTCCATCCTAATGATGGTTTACAGCTATTATTAAAACTTGCAGGTAATATAGCAAGCGTTAGTAACTCCATCCTAATGATGGTTTACAGCTATTATTAAAACTTGCAGGTAATATAGCAAGCGTTAGTAACTCCATCCTAATGATGGTTTACAGCTATTATTAAAACTTGCAGGTAATATAGCAAGCGTTAGTAACTCCATCCTAATGATGGTTCACAGCTATTATTAAAACTTGCAGGTAATATAGCAAGCGTTAGTAACTCCATCCTAATGATGGTTTACAGCTATTAATAAAACTTGCAGGTAATATAGCAAGCGTTAGTAACTCCATCCTAATGATGGTTTACAGCTATTATTAAAACTTGTAGGTAATATAGCAAGCGTTAGTAACTCCATCCTAATGATGGTTTACAGCTATTATTAAAACTTGCAGGTAATATAGCAAGCGTTAGTAACTCCATCCTAATGATGGTTTACAGCTATTATTAAAACTTGCAGGTAATATAGCAAGCGTTAGTAACTCCATCCTAATGATGGTTTACAGCTATTATTAAAACTTGCAGGTAATAAAGCAAGCGTTAGTAGCTCCATCCTAATGATGGTTTTCAGCTATTATTAAAACTTGCAGGTAATATAGCAAACGTTAGTAACTCCATCCTAATGATGGTTTACAGCTATTATTAAAACTTGCAGGTAATATAGCAAGCGTTAGTAACTCCATCCTAATGATGGTTTACAGCTATTATTAAAACTTGCAGGTAATAATATAGCAAGCGTAGTAACTCCATGATGATTTACAGCTATTATTAAAACTTAAGTAAATATATTAGCTACTCCATCCTAATGATGGTTACAGCTATGGTTTACAAACTTGCAGGTAAATATAGCAGCGTAGTAACTCATCCTAATGATGGTTTACAGCTATTATTAAAACTTGCAGGTAATATAGCAAGCGTTAGTAACTCCATCCTAATGATGGTTTACAGCTATTATTAAAACTTGCAGGTAATATAGCAAGCGTTAGTAACTCCATCCTATACAGCTATTATTACAGCAGTAATATAGCAGGTTAGTATAAGCATGGTTTAACCCATCCTAATGATGGTTTTTATTAAAACTTGCAGTAATATAGCAAGCGTTAGTAACTCCATCCTAATGATGGTTTACAACTATTATAGCATGCGTTAGTAACTCCACCCTAATGATGGTTACAGCTATTATTAAAACTTGTAGGTAATATAGCAAGCGTTAGTAACTCCACCCTAATGATGGTTTACAGCTATTATTAAAACTTGCAGGTAATATAGCAAGCGTTAGTAACTCCATCCTAATGATGGTTTTCAGCTATTATTAAAACTTGCAGGTAATATAGCAAGCGTTATTAACTCCATCCTAATGATGGTTTACAGCTATTAGTTAAACTTGCAGGAAATATAGCAAGCGTTAGTAACTCCATCCTAATGATGGTTTACAGCTATTATTAAAACTTGCAGGTAATATAGCAAGCGTTAGTAACTCCATCCTAATGATGGTTTACAGCTATTATTAAAACTTGCAGGTAATATAGCAAGCGTTAGTAACTCCATCCTAATGATGGTTTACAGCTATTATTAAAACTTGCAGGTAATATAGCAAGCGTTAGTAACTCCATCCTAATGATGGTTTACAGCTATTATTAAAACTTGCAGGTAATATAGCAAGCGTTAGTAACTCCATCCTAATGATGGTTTACAGCTATTATTAAAACTTGCAGGTAATATAGCAAGCGTTAGTAACTCCATCCTAATGATGGTTTACAGCTATTATTAAAACTTGCAGGTAATATAGCAAGCGTTAGTAACTCCATCCTAATGATGGTTTACAGCTATTATTAAAACTTGCAGGTAATATAGCAAGCGTTAGTAACTCCATCCTAATGATGGTTTACAGCTATTATTAAAACTTGCAGGTAATATAGCAAGCGTTAGCAACTCCATCCTAATGATGGTTTACAGCTATTATTAAAACTTGCAGGTAATATAGCAAGCGTTAGTAACTCCATCCTAATGATGGTTTACAGCTATTATTAAAACTTGCAGGTAATATAGCAAGCGTTAGTAACTCCATCCTAATGATGGTTTACAGCTATTATTAAAACTTGCAGGTAATATAGCAAGCGTTAGTAACTCCATCCTAATGATGGTTTACAGCTATTATTAAAACTTGCAGGTAATATAGCAAGCGTTAGTAACTCCATCCTAATGATGGTTTACAGCTATTATTAAAACTTGCAGGTAATATAGCAAGCGTTAGTAACTCCATCCTAATGATGGTTTACAGCTATTATTAAAACTTGCAGGTAATATAGCAAGCGTTAGTAACTCCATCCTAATGATGGTTTACAGCTATTATTAAAACTTGCAGGTAATATAGCAAGCGTTAGTAACTCCATCCTAATGATGGTTTACAGCTATTATTAAAACTTGCAGGTAATATAGCAAGCGTTAGTAACTCCATCCTAATGATGGTTTACAGCTATTATTAAAACTTGCAGGTAATATAGCAAGCGTTAGTAACTCCATCCTAATGATGGTTTACAGCTATTATTAAAACTTGCAGGTAATATAGCAAGCGTTAGTAACTCCATCCTAATGATGGTTTACAGCTATTATTAAAACTTGCAGGTAATATAGCAAGCGTTAGTAACTCCATCCTAATGATGGTTTACAGCTATTATTAAAACTTGCAGGTAATATAGCAAGCGTTAGTAACTCCATCCTAATGATGGTTTACAGCTATTATTAAAACTTGCAGGTAATATAGCAAGCGTTAGTAACTCCATCCTAATGATGGTTTACAGCTATTATTAAAACTTGCAGGTAATATAGCAAGCGTTAGTAACTCCATCCTAATGATGGTTTACAGCTATTATTAAAACTTGCAGGTAATATAACAAGCGTTAGTAACTCCATCCTAATGATGGTTTACAGCTATTATTAAAACTTGCAGGTAATATAGCAAGCGTTAGTAACTCCATCCTAATGATGGTTTACAGCTATTATTAAAACTTGCAGGTAATATAGCAAGCGTTAGTAACTCCATCCTAATGATGGTTTACAGCTATTATTAAAACTTGCAGGTAATATAGCAAGCGTTAGTAACTCCATCCTAATGATGGTTTACAGCTATTATTAAAACTTGCAGGTAATATAGCAAGCGTTAGTAACTCCATCCTAATGATGGTTTACAGCTATTATTAAAACTTGCAGGTAATATAGCAAGCGTTAGTAACTCCATCCTAATGATGGTTTACAGCTATTATTAAAACTTGCAGGTAATATAGCAAGCGTTAGTAACTCCATCCTAATGATGGTTTACAGCTATTATTAAAACTTGCAGGTAATATAGCAAGCGTTAGTAACTCCATCCTAATGATGGTTTACAGCTATTATTAAAACTTGCAGGTAATATAGCAAGCGTTAGTAACTCCATCCTAATGATGGTTTACAGCTATTATTAAAACTTGCAGGTAATATAGCAAGCGTTAGTAACTCCATCCTAATGATGGTTTACAGCTATTATTAAAACTTGCAGGTAATATAGCAAGCGTTAGTAACTCCATCCTAATGATGGTTTACAGCTATTATTAAAACTTGCAGGTAATATAGCAAGCGTTAGTAACTCCATCCTAATGATGGTTTACAGCTATTATTAAAACTTGCAGGTAATATAGCAAGCGTTAGTAACTCCATCCTAATGATGGTTTACAGCTATTATTAAAACTTGCAGGTAATATAGCAAGCGTTAGTAACTCCATCCTAATGATGGTTTACAGCTATTATTAAAACTTGCAGGTAATATAGCAAGCGTTAGTAACTCCATCCTAATGATGGTTTACAGCTATTATTAAAACTTGCAGGTAATATAGCAAGCGTTAGTAACTCCATCCTAATGATGGTTTACAGCTATTATTAAAACTTGCAGGTAATATAGCAAGCGTTAGTAACTCCATCCTAATGATGGTTTACAGCTATTATTAAAACTTGCAGGTAATATAGCAAGCGTTAGTAACTCCATCCTAATGATGGTTTACAGCTATTATTAAAACTTGCAGGTAATATAGCAAGCGTTAGTAACTCCATCCTAATGATGGTTTACAGCTATTATTAAAACTTGCAGGTAATATAGCAAGCGTTAGTAACTCCATCCTAATGATGGTTTACAGCTATTATTAAAACTTGCAGGTAATATAGCAAGCGTTAGTAACTCCATCCTAATGATGGTTTACAGCTATTATTAAAACTTGCAGGTAATATAGCAAGCGTTAGTAACTCCATCCTAATGATGGTTTACAGCTATTATTAAAACTTGCAGGTAATATAGCAAGCGTTAGTAACTCCATCCTAATGATGGTTTACAGCTATTATTAAAACTTGCAGGTAATATAGCAAGCGTTAGCAACTCCATCCTAATGATGGTTTACAGCTATTATTAAAACTTGCAGGTAATATAGCAAGCGTTAGTAACTCCATCCTAATGATGGTTTAGAGCTATTATTAAAACTTGCAGGTAATATAGCAAGCGTTAGCAACTCCATCCTAATGATGGTTTACAGCTATTATTAAAACTTGCAGGTAATATAGCAAGCGTTAGTAACTCCATCCTAATGATGGTTTACAGCTATTATTAAAACTTGCAGCTAATATAGCAAGCGTTAGTAACTCAATCCTAATGATGGTTTACAGCTATTATTAAAACTTGCAGGTAATATAGCAAGCGTTAGTAACTCCATCCTAATGATGGTTTACAGCTATTATTAAAACTTGCAGGTAATATAGCAAGCGTTAGTAACTCCATCCTAATGATGGTTTAAAGCTATTATTAAAACTTGCAGGTAATATAGCAAGCGTTAGTAACTCCATCCTAATGATGGTTTACAGCTATTATTAAAACTTGCAGGTAATATAGCAAGCGTTAGTAACTCCATCCTAATGATGGTTTACAGCTATTATTAAAACTTGCAGGTAATATAGCAAGCGTTAGTAACTCCATCCTAATGATGGTTTACAGCTATTATTAAAACTTGCAGGTAATATAGCAAGCGTTAGTAACTCCATCCTAATGATGGTTTACAGCTATTATTAACACTTGCAGGTAATATAGCAAGCGTTAGTAACTCCATCCTAATGATGGTTTACAGCTATTATTAAAACTTGCAGGTAATATAGCAAGCGTTAGTAACTCCATCCTAATGATGGTTTACAGCTATTATTAAAACTTGCAGGTAATATAGCAAGCGTTAGTAACTCCATCCTAATGATGGTTTACAGCTATTATTAAAACTTGCAGGTAATATAGCAAGCGTTAGTAACTCCATCCTAATGATGGTTTACAGCTATTATTAAAACTTGCAGGTAATATAGCAAGCGTTAGTAACTCCATCCTAATGATGGTTTACAGCTATTATTAAAACTTGCAGGTAATATAGCAAGCGTTAGTAACTCCATCCTAATGATGGTTTACAGCTATTATTAAAACTTGCAGGTAATATAGCAAGCGTTAGTAACTCCATCCTAATGATGGTTTACAGCTATTATTAAAACTTGCAGGTAATATAGCAAGCGTTAGTAACTCCATCCTAATGATGGTTTACAGCTATTATTAAAACTTGCAGGTAATATAGCAAGCGTTAGTAACTCCATCCTAATGATGGTTTACAGCTATTATTAAAACTTGCAGGTAATTTAGCAAGCGTTAGAAACTCCATCCTAATGATGGTTTACAGCTATTATTAAAACTTGCAGGTAATATAGCAAGCGTTAGTAACTCCATCCTAATGATGGTTTACAGCTATTATTAAAACTTGCAGGTAATATAGCAAGCGTTAGTAACTCCATCCTAATGATGGTTTACAGCTATTATTAAAACTTGCAGGTAATATAGCAAGCGTTAGTAACTCCATCCTAATGATGGTTTACAGCTATTATTAAAACTTGCAGGTAATATAGCAAGCGTTAGTAACTCCATCCTAATGATGGTTTACAGCTATTATTAAAACTTGCAGGTAATATAGCAAGCGTTAGTAACTCCATCCTAATGATGGTTTACAGCTATTATTAAAACTTGCAGGTAATATAGCAAGCGTTAGTAACTCCATCCTAATGATGGTTTACAGCTATTATTAAAACTTGCAGGTAATATAGCAAGCGTTAGTAACTCCATCCTAATGATGGTTTACAGCTATTATTAAAACTTGCAGGTAATATAGCAAGCGTTAGTAACTCCATCCTAATGATGGTTTACAGCTATTATTAAAACTTGCAGGTAATATAGCAAGCGTTAGTAACTCCATCCTAATGATGGTTTACAGCTATTATTAAAACTTGCAGGTAATATAGCAAGCGTTAGTAACTCCATCCTAATGATGGTTTACAGCTATTATTAAAACTTGCAGGTAATATAGCAAGCGTTAGTAACTCCATCCTAATGATGGTTTACAGCTATTATTAAAACTTGCAGGTAATATAGCAAGCGTTAGTAACTCCATCCTAATGATGGTTTACAGCTATTATTAAAACTTGCAGGTAATATAGCAAGCGTTAGTAACTCCATCCTAATGATGGTTTACAGCTATTATTAAAACTTGCAGGTAATATAGCAAGCGTTAGTAACTCCATCCTAATGATGGTTTACAGCTATTATTAAAACTTGCAGGTAATATAGCAAGCGTTAGTAACTCCATCCTAATGATGGTTTACAGCTATTATTAAAACTTGCAGGTAATATAGCAAGCGTTAGTAACTCCATCCTAATGATGGTTTACAGCTATTATTAAAACTTGCAGGTAATATAGCAAGCGTTAGTAACTCCATCCTAATGATGGTTTACAGCTATTATTAAAACTTGCAGGTAATATAGCAAGCGTTAGTAACTCCATCCTAATGATGGTTTACAGCTATTATTAAAACTTGCAGGTAATATAGCAAGCGTTAGTAACTCCATCCTAATGATGGTTTACAGCTATTATTAAAACTTGCAGGTAATATAGCAAGCGTTAGTAACTCCATCCTAATGATGGTTTACAGCTATTATTAAAACTTGCAGGTAATATAGCAAGCGTTAGTAACTCCATCCTAATGATGGTTTACAGCTATTATTAAAACTTGCAGGTAATATAGCAAGCGTTAGTAACTCCATCCTAATGATGGTTTACAGCTATTATTAAAACTTGCAGGTAATATAGCAAGCGTTAGTAACTCCATCCTAATGATGGTTTACAGCTATTATTACAACTTGCAGGTAATATAGCAAGCGTTAGTAACTCCATCCTAATGATGGTTTACAGCTATTATTAAAACTTGCAGGTAATATAGCAAGCGTTAGTAACTCCATCCTAATGATGGTTTACAGCTATTATTAAAACTTGCAGGTAATATAGCAAGCGTTAGTAACTCCATCCTAATGATGGTTTACAGCTATTATTAAAACTTGCAGGTAATATAGCAAGCGTTAGTAACTCCATCCTAATGATGGTTTACAGCTATTATTAAAACTTGCAGGTAATATAGCAAGCGTTAGTAACTCCATCCTAATGATGGTTTACAGCTATTATTAAAACTTGCAGGTAATATAGCAAGCGTTAGTAACTCCATCCTAATGATGGTTTACAGCTATTATTAAAACTTGCAGGTAATATAGCAAGCGTTAGTAACTCCATCCTAATGATGGTTTACAGCTATTATTAAAACTTGCAGGTAATATAGCAAGCGTTAGTAACTCCATCCTAATGATGGTTTACAGCTATTATTAAAACTTGCAGGTAATATAGCAAGCGTTAGTAACTCCATCCTAATGATGGTTTACAGCTATTATTAAAACTTGCAGGTAATATAGCAAGCGTTAGTAACTCCATCCTAATGATGGTTTACAGCTATTATTAAAACTTGCAGGTAATATAGCAAGCGTTAGTAACTCCATCCTAATGATGGTTTACAGCTATTATTAAAACTTGCAGGTAATAGCAAGCGTTAATAACTCCATCCTAATGATGGTTTACAGTTATTATTATTAAAACTTGCAGGTAATATAGCAAGCGTTAGTAACTCCATCCTAATGATAGTTTACAGCTATTATTAAAACTTGCAGGTAATATAGCAAGCGTTAGTAACTCCATCCTAATGATGGGTTTACAGCTAATAAACTTGGGGTTTACAGCTATTATTAAAACTTGCAGGTAATATGGCAAGCGTTAGTAACTCCATCTTAATGATGGTTTACAGCTATTATTAAAACTTGCGGGTAATATAGCAAGCGTTAG
The DNA here is from genome assembly GCA_032716605.1 of Paralithodes platypus. NCBI lineage: Eukaryota > Metazoa > Arthropoda > Malacostraca > Decapoda > Lithodidae > Paralithodes > Paralithodes platypus. The sequence continues at coordinate 57,932,201 of CM064512.1, read as the reverse complement.
CCATCCTAATGATGGTTTACAGCTATTATTAAAACTGCAGGTAATATAGCAAGCGTTAACTCCATCCTAATGATGGTTTTATTATTAAAACTTGCAGGTAATATAGCATAGTAATCAATATGTACATCTTGAGTAATATTTTTCCATGATGGTTTACAGCTATTATTAAAACTTGCAGGTAATATAGCAAGCGTTAGTAACTCCATCCTAATGATGGTTTACAGCTATTATTAAAACTTGCAGGTAATATAGCAAGCGTTAGTAACTCCATCCTAATGATGGTTTACAGCTATTATTAAAACTTGCAGGTAATATAGCAAGCGTTAGTAACTCCATCCTAATGATGGTTTACAGCTATTATTAAAACTTGCATGTAATATAGCAAGCGTTAGTAACTCCATCCTAATGATGGTTTACAGCTATTATTAAAACTTGCAGGTAATATAACAAGCGTTATTAACTCCATCCAAATGATGGTTTACAGCTATTATTAAAACTTGCAGGTAATATAGCAAGCGTTAGTAACTCCATCCTAATGATGGTTTACAGCTATTATTAAAACTTGCAGGTAATATAGCAAGCGTTGGTAACTCCATCCTAATGATGGTTTACAGCTATTATTAAAACTTGCAGGTAATATAGCAAGCGTTAGTAACTCCATCCTAATGATGGTTTACAGCTATTATTAAAACTTGCAGGTAATATAGCAAGCGTTAGTAACTCCATCCTAATGATGGTTTACAGCTATTATTAAAACTTGCAGGTAATATAGCAAGCGTTAGTAACTCCATCCTAATGATGGTTTACAGCTATTATTAAAACTTGCAGGTAATATAGCAAGCGTTAGTAACTCCATCCTAATGATGGTTTACAGCTATTATTAAAACTTGCAGGTAATATAGCAAGCGTTAGTAACTCCATCCTAATGATGGTTTACAGCTATTATTAAAACTTGCAGGTAATATAGCAAGCGTTAGTAACTCCATCCTAATGATGGTTTACAGCTATTATTAAAACTTGCAGGTAATATAGCAAGCGTTAGTAACTCCATCCTAATGATGGTTTACAGCTATTATTAAAACTTGCAGGTAATATAGCAAGCGTTAGTAACTCCATCCTAATGATGGTTTACAGCTATTATTAAAACTTGCAGGTAATATAGCAAGCGTTAGTAACTCCATCCTAATGATGGTTTACAGCTATTATTAAAACTTGCAGGTAATATAGCAAGCGTTAGTAACTCCATCCTAATGATGGTTTACAGCTATTATTAAAACTTGCAGGTAATATAGCAAGCGTTAGTAACTCCATCCTAATGATGGTTTACAGCTATTATTAAAACTTGCAGGTAATATAGCAAGCGTTAGTAACTCCATCCTAATGATGGTTTACAGCTATTATTAAAACTTGCAGGTAATATAGCAAGCGTTAGTAACTCCATCCTAATGATGGTTTACAGCTATTATTAAAACTTGCAGGTAATATAACAAGCGTTAGTAACTCCATCCTAATGATGGTTTACAGCTATTATTAAAACTTGCAGGTAATATAGCAAGCGTTAGTAACTCCATCCTAATGATGGTTTACAGCTATTATTAAAACTTGCAGGTAATATAGCAAGCGTTAGTAACTCCATCCTAATGATGGTTTACAGCTATTATTAAAACTTGCAGGTAATATAGCAAGCGTTAGTAACTCCATCCTAATGATGGTTTACAGCTATTATTAAAACTTGCAGGTAATATAGCAAGCGTTAGTAACTCCATCCTAATGATGGTTTACAGCTATTATTAAAACTTGCAGGTAATATAGCAAGCGTTAGTAACTCCATCCTAATGATGGTTTACAGCTATTATTAAAACTTGCAGGTAATATAGCAAGCGTTAGTAACTCCATCCTAATGATGGTTTACAGCTATTATTAAAACTTGCAGGTAATATAGCAAGCGTTAGTAACTCCATCCTAATGATGGTTTACAGCTATTATTAAAACTTGCAGGTAATATAGCAAGCGTTAGTAACTCCATCCTAATGATGGTTTACAGCTATTATTAAAACTTGCAGGTAATATAGCAAGCGTTAGTAACTCCATCCTAATGATGGTTTACAGCTATTATTAAAACTTGCAGGTAATATAGCAAGCGTTAGTAACTCCATCCTAATGATGGTTTACAGCTATTATTAAAACTTGCAGGTAATATAGCAAGCGTTAGTAACTCCATCCTAATGATGGTTTACAGCTATTATTAAAACTTGCAGGTAATATAGCAAGCGTTAGTAACTCCATCCTAATGATGGTTTACAGCTATTATTAAAACTTGCAGGTAATATAGCAAGCGTTAGTAACTCCATCCTAATGATGGTTTACAGCTATTATTAAAACTTGCAGGTAATATAGCAAGCGTTAGTAACTCCATCCTAATGATGGTTTACAGCTATTATTAAAACTTGCAGGTAATATAGCAAGCGTTAGTAACTCCATCCTAATGATGGTTTACAGCTATTATTAAAACTTGCAGGTAATATAGCAAGCGTTAGTAACTCCATCCTAATGATGGTTTACAGCTATTATTAAAACTTGCAGGTAATATAGCAAGCGTTAGTAACTCCATCCTAATGATGGTTTACAGCTATTATTAAAACTTGCAGGTAATATAGCAAGCGTTAGTAACTCCATCCTAATGATGGTTTACAGCTATTATTAAAACTTGCAGGTAATATAGCAAGCGTTAGTAACTCCATCCTAATGATGGTTTACAGCTATTATTAAAACTTGCAGGTAATATAGCAAGCGTTAGTAACTCCATCCTAATGATGGTTTACAGCTATTATTAAAACTTGCAGGTAATATAGCAAGCGTTAGTAACTCCATCCTAATGATGGTTTACAGCTATTATTAAAACTTGCAGGTAATATAGCAAGCGTTAGTAACTCCATCCTAATGATGGTTTACAGCTATTATTAAAACTTGCAGGTAATATAGCAAGCGTTAGTAACTCCATCCTAATGATGGTTTACAGCTATTATTAAAACTTGCAGGTAATATAGCAAGCGTTAGTAACTCCATCCTAATGATGGTTTACAGCTATTATTAAAACTTGCAGGTAATATAGCAAGCGTTAGTAACTCCATCCTAATGATGGTTTACAGCTATTATTAAAACTTGCAGGTAATATAGCAAGCGTTAGTAACTCCATCCTAATGATGGTTTACAGCTATTATTAAAACTTGCAGGTAATATAGCAAGCGTTAGTAACTCCATCCTAATGATGGTTTACAGCTATTATTAAAACTTGCAGGTAATATAGCAAGCGTTAGTAACTCCATCCTAATGATGGTTTACAGCTATTATTAAAACTTGCAGGTAATATAGCAAGCGTTAGTAACTCCATCCTAATGATGGTTTACAGCTATTATTAAAACTTGCAGGTAATATAGCAAGCGTTAGTAACTCCATCCTAATGATGGTTTACAGCTATTATTAAAACTTGCAGGTAATATAGCAAGCGTTAGTAACTCCATCCTAATGATGGTTTACAGCTATTATTAAAACTTGCAGGTAATATAGCAAGCGTTAGTAACTCCATCCTAATGATGGTTTACAGCTATTATTAAAACTTGCAGGTAATATAGCAAGCGTTAGTAACTCCATCCTAATGATGGTTTACAGCTATTATTAAAACTTGCAGGTAATATAGCAAGCGTTAGTAACTCCATCCTAATGATGGTTTACAGCTATTATTAAAACTTGCAGGTAATATAGCAAGCGTTAGTAACTCCATCCTAATGATGGTTTACAGCTATTATTAAAACTTGCAGGTAATATAGCAAGCGTTAGTAACTCCATCCTAATGATGGTTTACAGCTATTATTAAAACTTGCAGGTAATATAGCAAGCGTTAGTAACTCCATCCTAATGATGGTTTACAGCTATTATTAAAACTTGCAGGTAATATAGCAAGCGTTAGTAACTCCATCCTAATGATGGTTTACAGCTATTATTAAAACTTGCAGGTAATATAACAAGCGTTAGTAACTCCATCCAAATTATGGTTTACAGCTATTATTAAAACTTGCAGGTAATATAGCAAGCGTTAGTAACTCCATCCTAATGATGGTTTACAGCTATTATTAAAACTTGCAGGTAATATAGCAAGCGTTAGTAACTCCATCCTAATGATGGTTTACAGCTATTATTAAAACTTGCAGGTAATATAGCAAGCGTTAGTAACTCCATCCTAATGATGGTTTACAGCTATTATTAAAACTTGCAGGTAATATAGCAAGCGTTAGTAACTCCATCCTAATGATGGTTTACAGCTATTATTAAAACTTGTAGGTAATATAGCAAGCGTTAGTAACTCCATCCTAATGATGGTTTACAGCTATTATTAAATCTTGCAGGTAATATAGCAAGCGTTAGTAACTCCATCCTAATGATGGTTTACAGCTATTATTAAAACTTGCAGGTAATATAGCAAGCGTTAGTAACTCCATCCTAATGATGGTTTACAGCTATTATTAAAACTTGCAGGTAATATAGCAAGCGTTAGTAACTCCATCCTAATGATGGTTTACAGCTATTATTAAAACTTGCAGGTAATATAGCAAGCGTTAGTAACTCCATCCTAATGATGGTTTACAGCTATTATTAAAACTTGCAGGTAATATAGCAAGCGTTAGTAACTCCATCCTAATGATGGTTTACAGCTATTATTAAAACTTGCAGGTAATATAGCAAGCGTTAGTAACTCCATCCTAATGATGGTTTACAGCTATTATTAAAACTTGCAGGTAATATAGCAAGCGTTAGTAACTCCATCCTAATGATGGTTTACAGCTATTATTAAAACTTGCAGGTAATATAGCAAGCGTTAGTAACTCCATCCTAATGATGGTTTACAGCTATTATTAGAACTTGCAGGTAATATAGCAAGCGTTAGTAACTCCATCCTAATGATGGTTTACAGCTATTATTAAAACTTGCAGGTAATATAGCAAGCGTTAGTAACTCCATCCTAATGATGGTTTACAGCTATTATTAAAACTTGCAGGTAATATAGCAAGCGTTAGTAACTCCATCCTAATGATGGTTTACAGCTATTATTAAAACTTGCAGGTAATATAGCAAGCGTTAGTAACTCCATCCTAATGATGGTTTACAGCTATTATTAAAACTTGCAGGTAATATAGCAAGCGTTAGTAACTCCATCCTAATGATGGTTTACAGCTATTATTAAAACTTGCAGGTAATATAGCAAGCGTTAGTAACTCCATCCTAATGATGGTTTACAGCTATTATTAAAACTTGCAGGTAATATAGCAAGCGTTAGTAACTCCATCCTAATGATGGTTTACAGCTATTATTAAAACTTGCAGGTAATATAGCAAGCGTTAGTAACTCCATCCTAATGATGGTTTACAGCTATTATTAAAACTTGCAGGTAATATAGCAAGCGTTAGTAACTCCATCCTAATGATGGTTTACAGCTATTATTAAAACTTGCAGGTAATATAGCAAGCGTTAGTAACTCCATCCTAATGATGGTTTACAGCTATTATTAAAACTTGCAGGTAATATAGCAAGCGTTAGTAACTCCATCCTAATGATGGTTTACAGCTATTATTAAAACTTGCAGGTAATATAGCAAGCGTTAGTAACTCCATCCTAATGATGGTTTACAGCTATTATTAAAACTTGCAGGTAATATAGCAAGCGTTAGTAACTCCATCCTAATGATGGTTTACAGCTATTATTAAAACTTGCAGGTAATATAGCAAGCGTTAGTAACTCCATCCTAATGATGGTTTACAGCTATTATTAAAACTTGCAGGTAATATAGCAAGCGTTAGTAACTCCATCCTAATGATGGTTTACAGCTATTATTAAAACTTGCAGGTAATATAGCAAGCGTTAGTAACTCCATCCTAATGATGGTTTACAGCTATTATTAAAACTTGCAGGTAATATAGCAAGCGTTAGTAACTCCATCCTAATGATGGTTTACAGCTATTATTAAAACTTGCAGGTAATATAGCAAGCGTTAGTAACTCCATCCTAATGATGGTTTACAGCTATTATTAAAACTTGCAGGTAATATAGCAAGCGTTAGTAACTCCATCCTAATGATGGTTTACAGCTATTATTAAAACTTGCAGGTAATAAAGCAAGCGTTAGTAACTCCATTCTAATGATGGTTTACAGCTATTATTAAAACTTGCAGGTAATATAGCAAGCGTTAGTAACTCCATCCTAATGATGGTTTACAGCTATTATTAAAACTTGCAGGTAATATAGCAAGCGTTAGTAACTCCATCCTAATGATGGTTTACAGCTATTATTAAAACTTGCAGGTAATATAGCAAGCGTTAGTAACTCCATCCTAATGATGCTTTACAGCTATTATTAAAACTTGCAGGTAATATAGCAAGCGTTAGTAACTCCATCCTAATGATGGTTTACAGCTATTATTAAAACTTGCAGGTAATATAGCAAGCGTTAGTAACTCCATCCTAATGATGGTTTACAGCTATTATTAAAACTTGCAGGTAATATAGCAAGCATTAGTAACTCCATCCTAATGATGGTTTACAGCTATTATTAAAACTTGCAGGTAATATAGCAAGTGTTAGTAACTCCATCCTAATGATGGTTTACATCTATTATTAAAACTTGCAGGTAATAGAGCAAGCGTTAGTAACTCCATTCTAATGATGGTTTACAGCTATTATTAAAACTTGCAGGTAATATAGCAAGCGTTAGTAACTCCATCCTAATGATGGTTTACAGCTATTATTAAAACTTGCAGGTAATATAGCAAGCGTTAGTAACTCCATCCTAATGATGGTTTACAGCTATTATTTAAACTTGCAGGTAATATAGCAAGCGTTAGTAACTCCATCCTAATGATGGTTTACAGCTATTATTAAAACTTGCAGGTAATATATCAAGCGTTAGAACCCCCGTCCTAATGATGGTTTACAGCTATTATTAAAACTTGCAGGTAATATAGCAAGCGTTAGTAACTCCATCCTAATGATGGTTTACAGCTATTATTAAAACTTGCAGGTAATATAGCAAGCGTTAGTAACTCCATCCTAATGATGGTTTACAGCTATTATTAAAACTTGCAGGTAATATAGCAAGCGTTAGTAACTCCATCCTAATGATGGTTTACAGCTATTATTAAAACTTGCAGGTAATATAGCAAGCGTTAGTAACTCCATCCTAATGATGGTTTACAGCTATTATTAAAACTTGCAGGTAATATAGCAAGCGTTAGTAACTCCATCCTAATGATGGTTTACAGCTATTATTAAAACTTGCAGGTAATATAGCAAGCGTTAGTAACTCCATCCTAATGATGGTTTACAGCTATTATTAAAACTTGCAGGTAATATAGCAAGCGTTAGTAACTCCATCCTAATGATGGTTTACAGCTATTATTAAAACTTGCAGGTAATATAGCAAGCGTTAGTAACTCCATCCTAATGATGGTTTACAGCTATTATTAAAACTTGCAGGTAATATAGCAAGCGTTAGTAACTCCATCCTAATGATGGTTTACAGCTATTATTAAAACTTGCAGGTAATATAGCAAGCGTTAGTAACTCCATCCTAATGATGGTTTACAGCTATTATTAAAACTTGCAGGTAATATAGCAAGCGTTAGTAACTCCATCCTAATGATGGTTTACAGCTATTATTAAAACTTGCAGGTAATATAGCAAGCGTTAGTAACTCCATCCTAATGATGGTTTACAGCTATTATTAAAACTTGCAGGTAATATAGCAAGCGTTAGTAACTCCATCCTAATGATGGTTTACAGCTATTATTAAAACTTGCAGGTAATATAGCAAGCGTTAGTAACTCCATCCTAATGATGGTTTACAGCTATTATTAAAACTTGCAGGTAATATAGCAAGCGTTAGTAACTCCATCCTAATGATGGTTTACAGCTATTATTAAAACTTGCAGGTAATATAGCAAGCGTTAGTAACTCCATCCTAATGATGGTTTACAGCTATTATTAAAACTTGCAGGTAATATAGCAAGCGTTAGTAACTCCATCCTAATGATGGTTTTCAGCTATTATTAAAACTTGCAGGTAATATAGCAAGCGTTAGTAACTCCATCCTAATGATGGTTTACAGCTATTATTAAAACTTGCAGGTAATATAGCAAGCGTTAGTAACTCCATCCTAATGATGGTTTACAGCTATTATTAAAACTTGCAGGTAATATAGCAAGCGTTAGTAACTCCATCCTAATGATGGTTTACAGCTATTATTAAAACTTGCAGGTAATATAGCAAGCGTTAGTAACTCCATCCTAATGATGGTTTACAGCTATTATTAAAACTTGCAGGTAATATAGCAAGCGTTAGTAACTCCATCCTAATGATGGTTTACAGCTATTATTAAAACTTGCAGGTAATATAGCAAGCGTTAGTAACTCCATCCTAATGATGGTTTACAGCTATTATTAAAACTTGCAGGTAATATAGCAAGCGTTAGTAACTCCATCCTAATGATGGTTTACAGCTATTATTAAAACTTGCAGGTAATATAGCAAGCGTTAGTAACTCCATCCTAATGATGGTTTACAGCTATTATTAAAACTTGCAGGTAATATAGCAAGCGTTAGTAACTCCATCCTAATGATGGTTTACAGCTATTATTAAAACTTGCAGGTAATATAGCAAGCGTTAGTAACTCCATCCTAATGATGGTTTACAGCTATTATTAAAACTTGCAGGTAATATAGCAAGCATTAGTAACTCCATCCTAATGATGGTTTACAGCTATTATTAAAACTTGCAGGTAATATAGCAAGCATTAGTAACTCCATCCTAATGATGGTTTACAGCTATTATTAAAACTTGCAGGTAATATAGCAAGCGTTAGTAACTCCATCCTAATGATGGTTTACAGCTATTATTAAAACTTGCAGGTAATATAGCAAGCGTTAGTAACTCCATCCTAATGATGGTTTACAGCTATTATTAAAACTTGCAGGTAATATAGCAAGCGTTAGTAACTCCATCCTAATGATGGTTTACAGCTATTATTAAAACTTGCAGGTAATATAGCAAGCGTTAGTAACTCCATCCTAATGATGGTTTACAGCTATTATTAAAACTTGCAGGTAATATAGCAAGCGTTAGTAACTCCATCCTAATGATGGTTTACAGCTATTATTAAAACTTGCAGGTAATATAGCAAGCGTTAGTAACTCCATCCTAATGATGGTTTACAGCTATTATTAAAACTTGCAGGTAATATAGCAAGCGTTAATAACTCCATCCTAATGATGGTTTACAGCTATTATTAAAACTTGCAGGTAATATAGCAAGCGTTAGTAACGCCATCCTAATGATGGTTTACAGCAATTATTAAAACTTGAAGATAATATAGCAAGCGTTAGTAACTCCATCCTAATGAAGGTTTTCAGCTATTATTAAAACTTGCAGGTAATATAGCAAGCGTTAGTAACTCCATCCTAATGATGGTTTACAGCTATTATTAAAACTTGCAGGTAATATAGCAAGCGTTAGTAACTCCATCCTAATGATGGTTTACAGCTATTATTAAAACTTGCAGGTAATATAGCAAGCGTTAGTAACTCCATCCTAATGATGGTTTACAGCTATTATTAAAACTTGCAGGTAATAGATCAAGCATTAGTAACCCCATCCTAATGATGGTTTTCAGCTATTATTAAAACTTGCAGGTAATATAGCAAGCGTTAGTAACTCCATCCTAATGATGGTTTACAGCTATTATTAAAACTTGCAGGTAATATAGCAAGCGTTAGTAACTCCATCCTAATGATGGTTTACAGCTATTATTAAAACTTGCAGGTAATATAGCAAGCGTTAGTAACTCCATCCTAATGATGGTTTACAGCTATTATTAAAACTTGCAGGTAATATAGCAAGCGTTAGTAACTCCATCCTAATGATGGTTTACAGCTATTATTAAAACTTGCAGGTAATATAGCAAGCGTTAGTAACCCCATCCTAATGATGGTTTACAGCTATTATTAAAACTTGCAGGTAATATAGCAAGCGTTAGTAACTCCATCTTAATGATGGTTTACAGCTATTATTAAAACTTGCGGGTAATATAGCAAACGTTAGTAACGCCATCCTAATGATGGCTTACAGCTATTATTAAAACTTGCAGGTAATATAGCAAGCATTAGTAACTCCATCCTAATGATGGTTTACAGCTATTATTAAAACTTGTAGGTAATATAGCAAGCATTAGTAACTCCACCCTAATGATGGTTTACAGCTATTATTAAAACTTGCAGGTAATATAGCAAGCGTTAGTAACTCCATCCTAATGATGGTTTACAGCTATTATTAAAACTTGCAGGTAATATAGCAAGCGTTAGTAACTCCATCCTAATGATGGTTTACAGCTATTATTAAAACTTGCAGGTAATATAGCAAGCGTTAGTAACCCCATCCTAATGATGGTTTACAGCTATTATTAAAACTTGCAGGTAATATAGCAAGCGTTAGTAACTCCATCCTAATGATGGTTTACAGCTATTATTAAAACTTGCAGGTAATATAGCAAGCATTATTAACGCCATCCTATTGATGGTTTACAGCTATTATTAAAACGTGCAGATAATATAGCAAGCATTAGTAACTCCATCCTAATGATGGTTTACAGCTATTATTAAAACTTGCAGGTAATATAGCAAGCGTTAGTAACTCCATCCTAATGATGGTTTACACCTATTATTAAAACTTGCAGGTAATATAGCAAGCGTTAGTAACCCCATCCTACTGATGGTTTACAGCTATTATTAAAACTTGCAGGTAATATAGCAAGCGTTAGTAACTCCATCCCATTGATGGTTTACAGCTATTATTAAAACTTGCAGGTAATATAGCAAGCATTATTAACTCCATCCTAATGATGGTTTACAGCATTTATTAAAACTTGCAGATAATATAGCAAGCGTTAGTAACTCCATCCTAATGAAGGTTTACAGCTATTATTAAAACTTGCAGGTAATATAGCAAGCGTCAGTAACTCCATCCTAATGATGGTTTACAGCTATTATTAAAACTTGCAGGTAATATAGCAAGTGTTAGTAACTCCATCCTAATGGTGGTTTACAGTTATTATTAAAACTTGCAGGTAATATAGCAAGCGTTAGTAACTCCATCCTAATGATGGTTTATGGCTATTATTAAAACTTGCAGGTAATATAGCAAGTGTTAGTAACTCCATCCTAATGATGGTTTACAGCTATTATTAAAACTTGCAGGTAATATAGCAAGCGTTAGTAACTCCATCCTAATGATGGTTTACAGCTATTATTAAAACTTGCAGGTAATATAGCAAGCATTATTAACGCCATCCTATTGATGGTTTACAGCTATTATTAAAACGTGCAGATAATATAGCAAGCATTAGTAACTCCATCCTAATGAAGGTTTACAGCTATTATTAAAACTTGCAGGTAATATAGCAAGCGTTAGTAACTCCATCCTAATGATGGTTTACACCTATTATTAAAAATTGCAGGTAATATAGCAAGCGTTAGTAACCCCATCCTACTGATGGTTTACAGCTATTATTAAAACTTGCAGGTAATATAGCAAGCGTTAGTAACTCCATCCCAATGATGGTTTACAGCTATTATTAAAACTTGCAGGTAATATAGCAAGCATTATTAACTCCATCCTAATGATGGTTTACAGCTATTATTAAAACTTGCAGATAATATAGCAAGCGTTAGTAACTCCATCCTAATGATGGTTTACAGCTATTATTAAAACTTGCAGGTAATATAGCAAGCGTTAGTAACTCCATCCTAATGATGGTTTACAGCTATTATTAAAACTTGCAGGTAATATAGCAAGTGTTAGTAACTCCATCCTAATGGTGGTTTACAGTTATTATTAAAACTTGCAGGTAATATAGCAAGCGTTAGTAACTCCATCCTAATGATGGTTTACAGCTATTATTAAAACTTGCAGGTAATATAGCAAGTGTTAGTAACTCCATCCTAATGATGGTTTACAGCTATTATTAAAACTTGCAGGTAATATAGCAAGCGTTAGTAACGCCATCCTAATGATGGTTTACAACTATTATTAAAACTTGCAGATAATATAGCAAGCGTTAGTAACTCCATCCTAATGAAGGTTTACAGCTATTATTAAAACTTGCAGGTAATATAGCAAGCGTTAGTAACTCCATCCTAATGATGGTTTACAGTTATTATTAAAACTTGCAGGTAATATAGCAAGATTTAGTAACTCCATCCTAATGATGGTTTACAGCTATTATTAAAACTTGCAGGTAATATAGCAAGCGTTAGTAACTCCATCCTAAGGAAGGTTTACAGCTATTATTAAAACTTGCTGGTAATATAGCAAGCGTTAGTAACTCCATCCTAATGATGGTTTACAGCTATTATTAAAACTTGCAGGTAATATAGCAAGCGTTAGTAACTCCATCCTAATGATGGTTTACAGCTATTATTAAAACTTGCAGGTAATATAGCAAGCGTTAGTAACTCCATCCTAATGATGGTTTACAGCTATTATTAAAACTTGCAGGTAATATAGCAAGCGTTAGTAACTCCATCCTAATGATGGTTTACAGCTATTATTAAAACTTGCAGGTAATATAGCAAGCGTTAGTAACTCCATCCTAATGATGGTTTACAGCTATTATTAAAACTTGCAGGTAATATAGCAAGCGTTAGTATCTCCATCCTAATGATGGTTTACAGCTATTATTAAAACTTGCAGGTAATATAGCAAATGTTAGTAACTCCATCCTAATGATGGTTTACAACTATTATTAAAACTTGCAGGTAATATAGCAAGCGTTAGTAACTCCATCCTAATGATGGTTTACAGCTGTTATTAAAACTTGCAGGTAATATAGCAAGCGTTAGTAACTCCATCCTAATGATGGTTTACAGTTATTATTAAAACTTGCAGGTAATATAGCAAGATTTAGTATCTCCATCCTAATGATGGTTTACAGCTATTATTAAAACTTGCAGGTAATATAGCAAGCGTTAGTAACTCCATCCTAATGATGGTTTACAGCTATTATTAAAACTTGCAGGTAATATAGCAAGCGTTAGTAACTCCATCCTAATGATGGTTTACAGATATTATTAAAACTTGCAGGTAATATAGCAAGCGTTAGTAACTCCATCCTAATGATGGTTTACAGCTATTATTAAAACTTGCATGTAATATAGCAAGCGTTAGTAACTCCATCCTAATGATGGTTTACAGCTATTATTAAAACGTGCAGGTAATATAGCAAGCGTTAGTAACTCCATCCTAATGATGGTTTACAGCTATTATTAAAAGCAAGATATTTCACTTTTCATCAATAGCTTCGTCATCCTCTTTAATACCACTCCAGTAATATTGTCACACCTGTTGGTCTACACACACACACACACACACACACACCATATTATCCTCATCTTCATTAACTTATTTGTGGATTCTTGTTTCCTTTTTCCTTTAATAATTACTATTAATATAGCTACTATCACTACTATACTATTCCAACTACTATTCCAACTTCAGTTACTATTATTACTACTACTACTACCAATACTACCATTACGTGTACAAATAAGCATACTAATACCTACCGATTCCTTCCTCTGCCTCGTCCCTCTCCTCCCCTCCCCCTCCCCCACTCTCCATCCACAACCACCACTTGCATTCATCTCCCCGAGCCAGTTACATGTGATCGTTGGTAGGGGTAGGTTGTGTCTCGCTTCTCTTCGCTACAGTTCCCGGGTGTCCAGCTTAAGGTACAGATACATCACTTGCTTTGGTACTGTTTTGTGTGACATTAACTTGTTTGGGATTGTATGGTGATGTTACGTTAACTTCCTCCGTAATTGATGTATATTATTTTCAAATTTTGGATAAAACTATGTATTGTATTGCGAATATTATTATAAGGATTTCTTCGTTACTGTGGAATTTGAGCGTTGTTGTTTTGGATCTAATTAGAACATTTATTAACTAAATATCCCACCGAGACAGTCAGAGGTTAAGTACATGATTACGATTAATATCCATTTATCGAATACTGGATATCAATATAATCATGAACTCAGACCCAACTGCACACTGAATAGGGTAATGTTTATGTGAGATGAAAGACAAATTTATCGGGTACAGATTTCAAAGGACCGACCTCGCTACCAACTGTTGCCGAACCTATATATATAAAATATTTAAATAGCTTAACTCTCCAACACCAAATGCCTCCAAATTATATTAATGGAAGCATGTGATCCTCTCGGGATTCGAACCTGGGACACCACATACAGATCTTGAACACGGTAACCATTACACCACCAGTTAAATTCTAGCTTTGGTTTCGAAGCAATTTTAGCGTGTTTTTTTGTTTGTGTTTTTTCATTTTCTTTAATATACAGTGTTGTTTTATACCAAGGACTGTCGAGAGTAAGTATTTACCCATTATCCAACAATCTAAAAAACACGGTCCCCACTAGTGGGGAGGGCTATGAAGATCATGGAAATTGAGGCGTAAAAGACGAAAATAAGGGGTAATAATAGCCTAACCTAACAACCTTACCTAACTTATCCTAGTATTATAGGTGGGGGCTCTCGGCCTCACACCTCCGCTGCTTGGGTATTAACCCTGGAACGGCGAGAACACTCTTAAGTGGTTTTAGTGGGCAAGGGCGAGGACCCTCGTAAGAGGTAAGGCCCCCCAAAAAACTTTTAAAAGGCCCCAGTAGCACTTAAAACAAGTGAAATGCTTATTAAGTGAGATAATTCCCCTCCATACCTCCTACCACTACTCCACATCTGTCAAAATCCTGCTATTGAAATATATAGGAATGAAGTATGGTATATGAAAAATGTATAGAAGCAATAGAAATTCAGTGTGCTGTGAAACCAAAGCTAAAATTAAACCCACCACCAAGCCAGTTAAAGATTAAGTACATGACTAAGATTAATATAATAGACAACGAGTAATAGACATACACCATAGCTATAATTACCCTATTCAGATTAAAGTGATACATTGATCGAGCTGCTCTGATGAATACCTCCTGAAAACATCCGTTTGTTGTATTAACATGAATGTTTTAATAAGTAGGATATTTTCAGGGGTCTAATCACTACTGTATATATTATTATTCCCCGAATTTCAAGCTACCAAAATCCTTGCCCTTCACTATAGGACAGTTTATAAAATGTAAATATATTTGTAACATTGCAATCGAGTATGAAAAATATAAACAAAGTAATTGGGTAACTAATTAATTTATTGACATATATTGTGAAAAAATAATTAAAAGCCAATATAATCAAGATTTGTGACGTTTGCACACAATAGTAAACACATTTCCTCCATAGATTAAGGGGATAGAGTATATTTTGTTGGTCAATCTACGTATTTATATATATTTTAGTTTCCTCGCTAGGCCTCCATTAAGCTTACAAAAATACACACCCAGGACCCCCCTTCAAGATATATTTGTACGTTTTTCGGTAGGAAAATATCCCGGCCGAAGGCGGATTCTTCCAATAACTACAGGCTCGCTATCGCTCGCCAGGAAAAAATCTACACCTAAATGGTACGAAAGGTCTATAAAATTGACAACGAAATGGGACGAATAGTCATAAAATCGCTAAAGTAATAGGCCTAACGTCTTGAAATCTGAAAACTAATAGGGCTAAACACAAAGGAGAAGGGGGTCCAGAAAAAACAACCATCCTTCCTCGAGGTTAGACATATTGTGTGTTGCAATATGGCTCACAAAATATATAAATCAAGAGTTTTATGACTTCTCTTTAATTAGAAAATCATAGAACAATAACCTCTTCTACTTTTGTTATGTGTATGAAGGAAACAAAAGGCAAAGCTGTCTGTACCAAGTGTCCTTCCCAAAGTTGATAGTGGCAGAAGAAAATTCAAGGTACGTTAAAGTCAAAATGTCTGGACACACGGAGCTTGAAGAAGTTTAGTTTATTGAATGATGGAAAGACACATAGAGGGAGAGAGTTCCAAAGCTTACTTGTTGAACAGAAGAAAGCCTGGGAAAATGGGTTTGCTCATGAGTTAGAGAGCTGGACATCATAGGGGTGAGAGTGTGTTGAAAGGCGGGTGCCCCCACTGAAAAAAGCTCTGAAGAATACTGATTATTATAATAGTGGTAGAATAGAGATGCAACACCTCTACCCTTTCGCGAAGTCTGGTATGGGTGGACCCTCCCCACACATGTGCACAATACTGGATACATGGACACAATGTGCCCTTGTACAAGCGAGAACAACGCGTTTTTCTTCATGGTCCCACTCATCTTCTGTTCCTGTAAATTCGGGGGTACCCCAATGACCTTCCATCATCTCTAACTTCTACTACTAGACTTTTTGCAGACGATAGTTTAGTATACCGAACAATAGTTGATAGGGACGATTGCCTTCGACTTAAAGACGACTTGACTGCCCTTGAAGACTGGCAAGCCAAGTGGCAGATGACCTTCAAACCAGACAAATGCCATCACATATGTTTTACCCACTCCAAGAAACCTGTCCCCTTTCCTATAAACTCCATAATACCAACCTTGATACAGTCCATTCACATATTTTGGAGTCCACCTCTCAGCAGACATGAGGTGGAGCACACATGTGAGTAACGTCAGGGCAAAAGCCAACAAAGCCCTGGGGTTCCTGCACAGGAACCTAAGGAGGCCAATGCAGACATCAGCATTTTAGCACACTAGTTCGACCACACATTCAATACTGCGACACCGACACCGTCTGGGATCCACACACTCACAACAACATCAATAAATTAGAAGCCATACAAAATAAAATTGGATCAGACGTGATGACAGACACACTACATTGGTCACTGTGCTTAACCCCTTCTGTACCGGTGACGTACTTTAATTTTGGTTCTAGCTATTGTTAGACGATTTTATTCGGTTTAAAAGGAACCTCCAGCAATTACAAGGCTTCGAACTATCGCCCTTAACCCTTTTTACTACCACAAATCCTTCTTAAACTGCATAAAATCGTCTACATGTAGCAAGAATAAAATGAAAAAGACGTCGCCGGTACAGAAGGGGTTAAACAAGACATACAAATAGACACACTTTCAACAATAAGACAAATACACAGGCAACAAATGCAATACAAAATCACAAACAACCTAGTAGACATAGAAAAATACCTATGTACTCCCTACAAATATACGATCCACAAGAGGTAGCCACAGCCGATTATACCACAAATACCAGGCAAGCACCGACATAATTATTTGGGTACTAATTTTTTCCCTGCAGCATCCAAGAGTGGAATCACCTTCCATGTCATATAGTTGACAGTCCCACTCTTGATAGATTTAAAGCAAGGATCACCAACCATTTTTCTCCATATCCTCATCTTCATCCTTCCCATTAGTCCCTTAGCTCCCTGCACAACCCCCGCATATCATGCTGCCCGTGTGAAGCCCTCTGCGGGTCCCCAAGCTAAAGGTAAAGAGCAAGAAGCTGTGTGGGGGAAAAGAACCCACGGAGACGGTTGAACACACTCAGCTTGTGGGAGCTGCTTAAGCAAGAGTGGTAATATGATCTTTCCAAGAAAGTTCAGTTGAAAAAGAAACCCCAAGAATACTGAGAGAAGATGAAGGGTTGATTTGTGTATTGTTTAAGAGTATGGAAGAATGTGACGGTAGAGCCACACATATTATATTACTGGTATTCATTTATTATTGCTCACATATATATACTGTATGTGTTATCATGATCAGGTGATTGTGCCTGTACAGTCGAGGATAATAACACTTTAACTATAAAATACATAACAGTAATTGCCGACTTGCGAGTTTTGGTCTATAAGGAAGTTGGAGCTGTAGACAACGATATTTAATAGTGGCCCCTCCATCATTGACGATGTTGCCTATTAGTATAATAGTCTCCATTCAACATCCACGTCAGTCGTTTGAATCAACCGCCGCGAGGAAGAATAAGAGTCATCTTCATAATGGAATCGTCACAGATTGGGTACCCACTACGAAAAAACTTTGTAAAAAATAAGAGAACAAAAAAGGGAAAAAGAATTCCCATCTTAACACTGTTAATCACAAGCTTCCCACATTCGGTGGATTTTCTTGCGTTGTGGCTTCTTACCGCCTCTCGCCAAGCGCAACGATTCGTCCTTCTCTTCCTCGCAGGCCTGCTTTCAACACTAGTGCCCCCGCGCTCCGGCTTCATTCGACGCTCGATCTCCTCTAGTGAGTCTTTTCTCATTTGTGTATATCTGGGAGATAGTGAGCAGGGTTTAGACTAGCTAGCACGGGTTGTGTTATTATTGGCCCGCAGGAAGTGTTAAAATTAGGGTACTTTCAGGCGCTTACTTGTTGTGTTCATTCTTGTTACCACGCGTGTGGTTTTCATTGTTGCTATGTGCCTTAGTTTTTGCTTTTCCTTTAGTTAGAAGGCTCTTTTATTCTTCGATAGATGTTCCTTTGTCCAGCTGTGGGTCTTGGGACCCCGTCTTTGTCTTTTTAGCAGACACGCTGGGTTACGGTTGTCACACGTGGTTGTGGGACCTTCCGGCGTTCCGTGTCTGCCGGGAAGTCCCGTTTGGGGGCTTTCCCTGAGCCTTTGTTAGTTCTTTTGCTTTTCCTTTAGTTAGGAGGCTTTTGTTCATCGCTAGCTGTTCCTTAGTTCAGCTTTGGGTCTTGGGACCCCGTCTTTGTCTTTTAGCAGACGCGCCGGGTTACGGTTGTCACACGTGGTTGTGGGACCTTCTGGCGTCTGTGTTTGCTGAGAGATCAAATTTGGGGGCTTTCTCGGAGCCTTTTGCTCTGCTTTCGCTGCTCTTTCGTGTTTTTTTTTCATCTTGAAAGTTATTTTCTCATGATTAAGCATTTAGGTTAGCTTTTGGGGGGGGGTGGGATCTATTAATTTTTCTCTATATGTGAATGATTTTGTATCCCCTTTTTCTTGCGCTCCCTGAGGGTTTGTGTTGCACACTTCCCGGGAGTCCAAGGAGACGTCCTGACGTCAGGTTGGTTTGAGAGTAAGGGTGGTTTTTTTCTCGTTGTTGTGCTTTTCACCGAGTGAACTCCTCTCTGGCCCCGCCGGGCCCTGTTCCGAGACCGTTCAATGCCGGCGTGGGGTTGTGTTCCTCTCCCCCCCCTGTCTTGGGAACTTTGTGGTTTTTCCGTTCTTCCGGCGACCTGGTATGGCCGGCTGAAGGAGGGATGTCCGGCAAAGAAAAAGATTTTAGCGTGCAACCTGGCCCATTGTTGTGTTTACCCCGTCGTTCACGGCGGCTAGGTGTAAACGTACCGGCGCCTGCTAGCAATTTTTCATAAAAAGCGCGCAGATACCCACCGCCAACTGGCCTAAACATTGACTTGTCATAGGATGGCACTCCGTCTTCTGTGTGAACGGCCATTTGTGGTGTTTACCCCGTCTTTTACGGCGGCTAGGTACACGTTCCGGCGCCTGCTAGCATTTTTTCTTATGCACGCAGATACCCGCCGCCAACTGGCCTGATGACTCCGGTCATAGATTGGCATCTGTGTGAAGTCGATGCCTCTGCACAATTGTGGATGTTTTTTCCGGTGGTTTTCTTTACTTAGCAGGGCCACCGGGTTCTACTTTACGAATAGTTGACAAACCCTCCGAATGTCACGGCGTGTGGACTTTCCTACATGCCTCCCGACGGGAAGTGCTACTTATTAAAGTAATTAAGTATATAATTTAATATAAATTTATAAATACAAATTATATATAAATATCATACGTAATGTAATCATAATATAATATTAGTGAAAAGCCCCTGTACTCGGCCCTCCAAGGGAATTTACCCAGTTGGTTAGCCGAGCAATAAGACTTACCCTCTCTGACATACGACACGAGCCCGTTTCACGGGTAACCTCGGGTCATATAAAAGGGCTAATCGCTCAGCGAGTCCGCCAAGGTGAGGGAGTCTATATACCCCGGACCTCCGGCTTCATCACCCTGCGGCGATCCAGTTCCGAAGGTCAGATTATATGCTATAATCTACACGTTTTTTGAGCCAGTGACGCTAGTCACAGGTAGGCTTTTTCTACCCCACATAATTCCAATATTTGACAGACTCAGGTCCGGTCGAAGGTTAGACTAATAGTGAGTTTTTCTAACTTTCCGGCGGACTTGTACTAGCATATGATTAACTCCTCTCAGGTTATCCTTATGAGCATTGATTCCTGGAATTGTTTTCCAGATCAGCACGGCAGCGAGAAAAGGAGGGGGGGAGGGTCAGTGGTTTAGTAAAAAAAAATACTTTTGCCCTCACACGGAACCCCCAAATTTTGGCATCTTAACATTTGAATTACTTGCACTCTAAGATTACGACAGGCTGCATCTAAGTTTGTCTCTGGAATTCCCAGCAATGCCCGGTGGGCATAGATTCTGGTGCGGATTGGGCAAGTTTTTGTATAGATCAATTGGGCCTGGCGGCCATGATCGATAGCTACCTAAATGCCCACAGTATGGGAATTGTTTACAGTTACTAACTTTCAAAACAAAAAATTCCCCAGAATCAGGGATAACGTTGCATCTAGACAATCAGTACTCACCACTTAGCTGAGCAATTAGCCATTGGTTATGACTCAGCCCCCATGTACCCCCCTCCCCCCCTGATACAAGAACCCTCCAGGCGTCGCCGGACAACGTTCTAGATGAACACTCCCCAGTAACAGAACCTAGGTCTCCGGCTAGGGTAAGTAAAGTTTCTTTCCTTCAAAAAATCTAAGTTAAGAAAAGTCGATCAGTATCTCGGTTAATGGTTCCTGCGATTACGTAAGACAGTCATACGGCTCATAATTGTCAAGCACTTAGGCCGACGGGACCGTCGGGACGGCTCGTTTGTTTTAAGACTGAACCTCAACCGGCGAAGCGACTCTCATCCTAAAAAAGAACAAATGCAAACAATGTTTAGCTTCTTTTGTTCACGAATCTATAATAGGATACGAGTTTGTACGGATAAAGAGGGGGATGCATTCAGCGGTAATTTAACGACATAACTCTTACAAGTACGATGTGTTATTTTATGCTTCCGGTGTATGGACCGTTTTACAAGCTTATCTATAGACATCAGCTTGCTGGGTATCTAGATTTTTGTTTTCCTATTATAGGTACTTGACATTGCACGGCCCCAGGCCCCATGAAAACGGTTCAGGTTCACCCCAAACCACTATGTATAAGTGGCTGATCCCTAAGGGTTGGGGATCTAGGGTTAGTCTAACCCTTCTGATTTGAGTTGGCAATGGTGTACACGGTATACCTAGTAGACCTTTTCTCACTGATTCCTTGGATTAAAGTCTCGTTTTATTTAATCATACCAGCCCTCCCGGCGCTTCGCCCCATGTTAGGCTTAATTACAAATAAATCATGACGAACTCAGTAAGGCCAAAAGTGGATGTTAAGTCAGAGGCCTAAGTTCATTACTCAATGACCACTAGCTTTCAATCCCACTTAAATATTGAAAGCGAGGGAGGATCCTCATCTCTTTCGATAAAGTAGGACCGGTGGGGTGAGGGGCAGAATAGCTCTCACTACGAAACTCTAGGGACTTAATCCGCTGGAGTTCACTATCTCCCGGTCTACATACCACGAACAGATGGGCGATCTTGGTAGCATCAGTCCCAGGGGTTGTTTATCAGATCGACTCGATAGTAGTACAATCGATCATCTCAGTTTTTATCCAATGTTGTTTCCTAATATCTCCCATGTCCATATGCCGGAAAATCAAAATATTTTCACTTGAACGCTAGTTGTCAGGGTCAGGAAACGGTATTGCGGCGGGACAACACATATCCGGAATACCCGCCGGATAAGCGGTCAGGTACTTACCTCCGGTCGCTTTCCCACCTCACCCAATTCTGGGTGGGATGGGCGATGGACCATGGGTAACGTGGGTCCCGTGGGATCAGGAACTCTCACAATTAGCGATAGTTTTTCCATCTAACCTTCTGTCCCCAGTTTCACCTCCATTACCGAGTTTGACTGGCTAATACAACAACTGGGAGGGGTCCCTCTCCCTATTCTTAATTTGTCATCGCCCCTCAATTAACTACAGAGGTTTTTCCTTTGCCCCTCTTTGCTCCTAAAGAAATCCGGACAGCCTTATTTGAGGTAGTCAGGTCACGGCAGCTCCTCAGACTAGGTATGGCTCAGGGGACCTATGAATGCTTATTATAGGATTTGGTTCTCTCTGGTCTCCACCGCGAAGCTCATGATTAGCTAGACAGGGAGATGGGGAGGCAAGGAGGATATTGAATGTAGGGAACCCTCATCAGGTCTCCCCGAAGGCTCTAAGCGGCCAACGGACAGTTTACCTTCCCACTCTCTAGTACTTTAAGGAATGGGTCGTGTGTCCTCCCTCCGTCCCCCTCTCTCCCTCGGCAGTGCTACTGCAATGGGGTTCCGAGGTTCGACGAGGTGTTACTTCCTGGGGGTGGCTGCGCCACCTTATCTCTTCGGCGCGAACAGCCTACGCCGGTCACCGCAATGTGCTCGCCAGAAAGAAAGCCACGCGACTTTGCCTCACCCGGCGTCACATAACAGAATGATACAATCCTCTGCGTAAGAGATGTGATACCTAGTAATTACACAGGACACACACGATCGCCGGCCCAGGTCTGGTGTGCGTACGCCGTAACCCTGCGACAGACACACCAGGAAGGGCCGCCTCTCTCTCACTTACTTGGGTTATAAGCCAGACAACCGTCTGCCGGGAGGCGGCTACCAGGAGGTCTTTAGGGTGATGTCCTACTAGTCAGTACAACTAGATGGGTTGGAGGATGGTATCCTTAGGGGTCTCTACTACAGTTACCCTTGTCAATTCCCCAGGATGTCCCTCTCTTTACGTGCGGTATTCACTCTCGCTAAGCTCACTTCATGATTACACAATTTTAAGCCCTCAGCAGGCCTTGTTGAGGTGGTCCCTTTTTGGGAAGAGTCCCACCGCAGGGGGCTAGAAGTTCGTCCCGGCGGGATCTTATTCCCATATCTAATATTAGAGAGGACTTCTTCCTCTTTACATATGCTTATTCGAGCTGTGCACACGTACCAAGACGTTTTACCAGGATCAGGGACAGCTTAACGGCAGGTCCCCACTTTTACGATAACCTCTTAAAGCCGACTCAGTTATTTACTCTCCCCCCACTTTTCTTCTTAAATGAGATAGATGAAAACCGTTATGGGCTCTCTCGCCCTTAATTTGTTTCATATGAAATTACAGCCACGTTCTCCTTACACACGGCCAGTAAAGCGGCTTATATTGATCTGGCAAAAGCGTGCGCTTTTCGTTACTTAGGCTTATACTTTCAGTAAAGCCTAGCGATAACTTAACGCTGTTAGCAGTCCTTACGCACCAGAGATCTCTCAAACATATCAGCTCTCTTAAATTTTTCTGTAATTGCCGCCACCAATCACTCTTCAAAAGTGACAGTTTTCCCCTTCAATCCCAGGCTCCTTGTTTTCCCTCCGGCTTACACTAAACGCCTGTCCCTCCTTAATATATGGCCAGCCGCGCTGAACCGGAGCATTCTCTTAAGTAATCATGAACGATTTTTGAGTGGTATGTGGCAAAACAGTTCAGACTGAGGTACTTTTACCGCCAGGGGAAGCCGGGGTCGGGGCCATTCCGGTCCTACGGCTCATGTCCCCCCAGGTATCTTGTTCGATCCTCTTAGACTAGACAATTTTCGACATCCCCCGGCGGACTAACTGATATAGCCAGTTGTTTTTCTAGCTCTCTAAGTTTTTTCGAAGCCACCGAAGCCACTCCATGGCGGGGAGCTGAGGAGGGTGCGGAAACGCCCGGGAAACCAAAGCCCCACCCAGGGCCCTGTGCCCCTCAGAAATTATGAAGAGAAAGTTGAGGGGCAAAGGAAAGATGTGACGCTTTGGCTTCCAATCTTGGTAGAATAGGAGGTCAATCCACGCAAGAGACGCCGTCACATGAGATCTAGAAAATATATAAGTAAAAGGAACAGTCAGAGTAAGCTATGGGTATGGCAGAGATCGCTCAGTTCTCACTCTGATAGACCAGCCCATCACCACATGACTAGAACCCAATCCTCTCAGCATCAGCTAGGAAAGGCCCTAGAAAGCCGCCTTTGGCGGGGGGATAGCTCCCCTATTTCAACCCTTTTTGGGGTTGGGCACCCGCGCAGAGGACGTGGTAGTCGCAGGAGGCGCCCTCGGTGCAGACTTTTTTCTTTGCATATAATTTTTCCCTTTTTTGGTTACAAAGTCCTATTTCTTTTACGGCCCAGCCTTTTTTTCTTATAGTCTGCACATGGGCACACTCCTTTTGTTGTTTTACTTGTAATTCCAGCCGTTAGTACTGTGATGTGGACGCCCAATAGGGGCTTAAGAAAAGGGTGGGGGGGGGTATGTGGATCCCAGTACAAGAGATGAACCCCCTTCCACAGGATTACAAGTTAATGCAGAGCAAGCTAGGCGTTATTTACGCCGGGCCAAGCCCAATTAGATATGCACGAGCTAAGAAGCTCGGGAAAATTTGTTTAATTATTAAACCTGATGTATTCATTTTAAGTTTGCAAAGCTTAATTAAAGCTCATGTAGTTTACGAATAATAAAAGATTGTGTTACACTACTGTTCACAATACTGTATATGTTACGTTCAGTTTTCCTTGCTAGTGGCACTAGATTACGAAAAGTTGGTATTGCTCAAGGTGACACTAGATTACAATATGTCCTAATGGACTCTGTAAATATTTCCATTCTAACTGTCCAACTTATGTTGTTTTTTATGAATAATAAAGAATTATTTGCCCTACAGATTATATAATTTTCAAGAATCCAGGCTAGTCGCACTAGACTCAGGAGATCGATAGACATCAGATGGTGACTCCGATATGTTCCTGGCTAGCTACACTAATTGCAGTAGGTTTGATATTTGTCAATATGACTATGCCGGGAACCGAGCTGAGCTCAGCATAGGTTCCGGCCCATGGGAATGAAGGGTTATGCTGTTAACTCTCTCACCCAATACAACAAACACCTCATGTATGAGGACTCTGTTGTTGGAGCAGGCTTCTTTGAAGCAACGCACTGCTCTCCCTCTGTCAATATTTTTTATCTGTGTTGTAAGCACAACTACATATACAAATAGCTTTTCCTGTTATGAGGTTTCTTGACTTAACCATACGGTTATGAGGAGTTTTAATACTACTACGAATGTCCCCTTCCAGTCTTGGAATTCAGGCAACATCGTCAATGATGTTGAATTATAGGTTTGATTCCTAAAGGGAAGTAGAGAAAACCTAATATATAGTAGGGGCACCGGAATCATTGACGACGACGTCCCTCCCAGCCATCCCCTTCCCATTCGTTGATATTTTTTAGTTATCTTGATATATCATTGAAGGACGAATCGTTGCGCTTAGTGAGAGGCGGTAAGAACCCACAACGCAAGAAAATCCACCGAATGTGGGAAGCTTGTGATTAACAGTTTTAAGATGGGAATTCTTTTTCCCTTTTATGTTCTCTTATTTTTTACGAAGTTTTTTCGTATTGGGTACCCAATCTGTGACGATTCCATAAGAGAAGTAGCGTTGCACTTATGAAGATGACTATTATTCTTCCTCGCGGCGGTTGATTCAAACGACTGATGTGGATGTTGAATGGAGACTATTATACTAATAGGCAACATCGTCAATGATTCCGGGGCCCCTACTAAATATTAGGTTTTCTCTACTTGCCTTTGGGAATCAAATTTATAATTTAACAGAATCTACAACTAAAATACGGTCATAAAACATATATAAATACATAAAACCCAATTCAACATACCATTAAATTTTATCTATCAGAAACGTAGATTATTATTGCATTTCTGTTTAATATCGATGTTTACAGCGCCAACTTCCTTATAGCCAGAAACTCGCAAGTGGTCAATTGTCGGTGAACATTAACACATTCATCCCATAATTCTCCAACACTCCACCAACCCTCTCCACCAGCACCTTACCCTATAATGAAGACTGGAGATCAATAAGGGAAGAAAGACTATCCTTAACACTTAACCCACTGAGCCCCAGCTAGTTTATAATAAATGTACCACCCAGGACCGGCAGATTTTGAAAACAAAATCCAGAAAACACCAGGAATGGGTTAGGAATGAAGGAAAAACCACAAAAAAACGATCCCCTAGGTCATTAACACCTAACGAGCGGCCTAGGCGGTAAATAATATGTAGCCACCAGCGGGGTGTTTTTACCCAAAATAGGGCTGTTTATGTGATCATTTTCATGCCTAAATAAGACCCAGAGCGTAAAACAAGTATCTATCCCTGGCATAAACAGAGCTTTCCAATGACACCACAACGATCCTTGTATGACCGCTAGTTTTCTTGCAACAACCGCGCAACACGAGCGCAAAAACCATGTAATTCGGTACTTTTCCCATACATTTCACTATGTAGCGAGTGATAGAGGGTGGAGGAGGGTGGGATTCATGTCAGTTGGTCCGCCGCGGTGATCTGGAGCAGTCATACGCTCGCTACTCTCCTGCCACCACTTGTCTCTCTCTCTCAGCAACATTACGTGCTGAAATTGCCACACGACTTATGGTGTGAGCCGCCACATAGTCCAAATTTCTTTCACTCGACATATGATGCGCGCCGCCAGTTAAGGGTTAAGGGGTCCTACGGTGCGCCCGAAAGTCGGATTTACAAGAGGGGAAATGGGTAGGCAAAAACATGGGGGAAATGGGTAAGCAAAAACACCCAAAAACAGGTTTTTGCGCGCTCATGCACACGCAGTTGGACTTTGAGAGTTTTCAACCATCAGCATTGTTGTGTAGGATACTTACACAGTTCCCATACAAATCTGAGCCCTCTAGGTGCCATAGGACCGGAGTAAATAACAGTGACGCATACGTATGGGTCGCTGGGGTTTAGCGTTACAAACATTGCCGACGCACTGTATGCGTCGCTGGGGTTCTGTGGGTTAATGTCTTCTCCCCATCTCTCTCTCTCTCTCTCTCTCTGGTGTGTAGGTTGTAGTAAGGTATACATCATTATAGCCAAGTACCCGTTGATTATAATTATTAGTGTTGTATTGGTCCTGGTGGAAACACTCTATACTCTGTTTCATCTAACTTGGCACCACATATTTACCGGTACTATATAAATTTCTATTAATTTAATGTATCTGATCTATCTATGTAATATCTATATCTAATCTAATAGTTTTAATCTATATCTATCTATCTATATAGTTGCATAATATATTCGTATGTTTGTGTACTTCTAGTACCCAAACCTTTGGCACTATGGAGACTATGGGTATTCAGGGGGTCCTAGAAAGGTTTTATAGTGAGAGCATAAGTATTGGTACTACGAGGATATCTAATTTTCGTATAGAGTTGACTATCATAGAACAGTCCTCTCGTGATTTATGGACTGGCTAGATAATTTATATGATGTATTACAAAACATATCAATAACATTAACAGTACCTAACCTAACTTATCAACCCTATTGAATTTTATGGTATATTTTCTATACTTATCCTTTAGAATACTGAAATAGTCAATTACTAAATTGTAATGTTAATGTTTACATATGTTTGTGACTGTGTAAACTACGGTATTATGTTGGCAATACTGTTGCCTGTAGTGTGGTAATTTATGATTGTTTAATAGTATTGAATGGCCTTTGGTGATTTATAATGATGAACTTTTGTAATGCCAAAAAGATGAAACTAAGTTCAACCAATCAGAAGCAATAGTAAGATGAAGCTTAAAATTGCTGTCTATTTTGTAAAAACATAATACTAATAATAATAATAATAATTGTTATGCTGGGCAATAACATTTGCCCGATTAAGTCAGTTCTCTCTTTCCACCCTAGGAAAGCTTTTAAGATCTATAACACTCAGCAGGAACACAGCTGAATCCAGATATGCAATTATAAATCAACTCGATCTCTACCAATGATACAGAATACACGGTGGGGATTCACAAGTTTTGATTTCACTTTATATCAGGGGATTCAGGGCACTGGCATGGATAATAATTGGTAATTGGTTGAGTCGTATTTATATGGAAATACTCTCGAACCTACTTCAAGAATGAATAATAATATTCTTAAAGCATGGATGATATATAAATCAGTTTATAATAATAATTGATAAATCACAATTGAATAAATATATGATGAATATATAAATATAGCATAAATGCTAACAGAGCGGTTAGTCTCAAATAATAGCTGATATCCTGAGGTCAAGGTTAACGCGAGGTAGAACGTGGGGAGTTGGCTGGGCTGTGGTCGCGGTCGGACGTCTTCGGTGCCCAGCGAATCCGCGACATTAAGGGGCAACTCTACTTAGTCGGTCCCGGTGATTTTCTACCTCATCTGTGGTCCAGCGGCCTCTCCCCCCAGCTCCATCCCCTTCCTACATGCTGCCCTGCTCTGCCTTCGTCATCCTCTGATCATCATCTGTGCCTGGCTTCGCTCTGCGCCATCTTTGTCCTTCTGGTTGGTGGGGGCCGGCGCTTCTCTGGACCTGTGACACGTGGCTTGCCCGCTGGAGGGACGCGGTGCCCACGGTGGTCGGCTCTGGTATCGGCACAATCCTCGGCTTTCTACGGGGTTCCTTAGAGGACCCCACCCCCCCGTCGGTGCCAGGGCCGCCTTCAGCTTCTGGGGATTGTGTTGGCCCCTCCGTCCTCGCCTCTTCTCTTCACCACGTGTCTTCTTCCTGTCGGGTGTCATCGTTCATCACATCATCTTCCATTCCATCCTCATGCCCTGGGAGTATTGTTGCCCTTCTGCAGCCCCTCCTGGGTCCCTTTCGTTTGAGCCTCCTTCCGGGGAGGCCGCTGCAGCTTGACCACCACTGCGTCCGGGTTAATAGGGCACTGCCCTCACAGCCCTTAAATCAAGAATCAAGATCAAGATCAAGGTAGAACGTGACTCAGGGTATGGTCAATAATACTGAGGTCACAACGTCTCAGTGAAGTAGAATATATAAAATAAGAATATCGGCTTAATGGCAAATAACGAATGAGTTATAAATAAAGAGAGAGGTTTTAATTCTTTAACGTATACAGTTAGATTTAGTAATAATAGTTCAGGGAACTGAGTAAATAAATATTAGTCTTGTGGGAAAAACATTGAAATATTAACATGTTGTGGGCAAAATAGAATGACTATGAATTCAAGTTAAATGTTTAAACTGGTTGTGAAACGAGGAAACATAAATAAAAATGAATCTAACTAAGAGACACGATAGATAACACTCTCTGTGAACGTTTATACATGATTCACGTACTCTGATAATCCTATTAACTCAGTATCAGATCTGTCAAGGGTGTTCACAATATTTACGTGTAGTGTGCAGGTAATATGGCCGAATGGATATATATACTGTATAAACCTTAGTGGCAATATATGAATATATATCATGTAGTATATAATAATATATAGATCAATCCCAGGATAGCGTTTGTATGTACTCTCGACACAAGTAACAAAAGGACTAAGGTGAGAATAAAAGATCTCGGGTATTTACGTTAACTTGAATACATAACATATCCTACACATCCTTTGCAATAATCACGAAACACAAGAAGTAAACAAGAAGCACTTAATTTGAGTCGGAGTATAGTAAAGGGTAGCCTTGTAGAGATCTGACACACGTGGGGGCGATTGAGTGCGTGGTCCGTCTTGGCCTGTTTGCCAAGGGGGGGAGGCCCGGGAATACCCTCACGCAGGTAGCACTAGCGTAGGTCACTTCCGGTACAGCCTATGCACACTCTCTCGTCCAGATACCGTCGCAGCTTGAAGGGCACGATCTAAGAGTATTTTGGCTAGCCTCTACGGATGGTGCCATCCGGCCGAGTTGTTCACGTATACTCCCCCACAGGTTACCCATGGGACACAGTGCCTCGACTTGCCTAACTTTACCCTGTTTTCGACCAGGTAGTATTTGATTTTACGGAGAGTAACAAGTCAGGTGTTTCCGGAACATGAGAGGCATGGGAAATATAATTTCTGATTTATTGCGTGGTTGTCTAAAGCCTTAAAACTACAATGCAAACATGTTTATGTGGGGAATGGTATGTTTGATTTATTAATAATACAAGTAAATAGCCTAAACCTTAAGTGTACACAGCATAAATTATTTACAGTATTGGAGTCCTCTCTCTATTTAGAGGCTTGTATGGAGCTGTCTGTTTGTCCTTTTATCTAGCTGGATTGTAAACATTGTCTCGCCTAGAGGTGGTAGTGATGAGTGAAACCGCCAGGGTAACTGGAGAGGAACGAAGGAGTTTGATGTCTCATTTGTATCAAGTCTTCCTCCTCGTAGTGTAGATCCGGGCCAGGTGTAGGCGGCCATTGCTCACCTGGCGCCAGAGGACACATACCAACAAACTGTAGCGGATGTCTTGCCATACGTATGTTAAGCGTATCTGAAGCTGCGCGTTTTTCCTGGAGCTGTGATACGGGTGACTGAGGTATGTTGTTGCTGTTGTCCAGGGGAGACTGTTTCCGGTCTCTCTTCTGGTTTCTTATGGATGCAATTCTATGTGTGGAAGTTGTTGGTCCTTCGGTTGATGGGAAAGGGTTGTTGGTCTGCTTCGGTATTATATTTTCCAGCCCTGTCATCTCAATAATAATAGTAATTCAAATGATAATTAATATATACTGTATGCTTCTATTGTAATATACCTCATTAACAGATTCAATATCGCTCACATTACGTAATTGTTCAAAGTTCCCGAAGTTTATATAATAACCTAGATATTCCACATAGTGTAGTCCTTCAATAAGGTTAAAGATTATAAAAAGTAAAAGTATATTGCTACCATACATGTTAGTATAAATTAAGAAGGTATTGTTGGAGTTAGTTGGTTAGTTGATATAGTTTTTACCCTTATATACTGAGAAGTCCTTCCAAAACTGTGTAAAAGTTAATATATTTATCTATATATTGCCAGACGCCTTGATTCCCATATGGGTGGCCAAAAATGAATCACCACCATGGCCCTCTCTCACCCGTCCACCGGCGCCCCTCCTCCCACCCAATACAACTTTCACTCGTACACCTCTCAATTCCAACCATCTTCACTATTTTGTCAAACACTAGCATACAATAAGTAACACCCCATTCTTAACATTAATCATCAATTATAAACCCCAATGTACTTTAATAAACTAATGAAAGCATATGGTCCTCCCGGGATTCTAAATCGGGACACCACACCCAGAACATAAGCACCTAAAACATTACATCACCAACACAGTTAAAGGTTGAGTACACATTGAGCATACATTAATAAGAAGGTATGAAATCATAGTCTAGTAAACATACAATATAGTACAAAGAAATCTCCTTAGAAAATACCTATATAATGAATTCAGACTATCATTAGACGAGTTTATGCATACTTGTTACATTCTTGATATGTTGGGGTCTTCCTAAATTTTACAAAAAACTCTAGTTTTACTCAGAGTAATAATATGATTATTCCACAATGATAACTATCATTAATATAATTATTCAGAGATACTCAATTTCAACTAATCAGACATACTGTCAAACTACCAAATAATTTTGAATTATTTTTCAAATAATTACCGTTCATTAAAAGTTACTAATTAATTAATCTTGATTTCACGACTAAATTAATATTTCAGTCGAGTTATTTATCATGCATGGATAATGTATATTTTGCTGACATTCATTGTGACTGGAACGACAAAGTAATAAACCTGACAAATTGACAAAAATATAACAAGTAAATTGATTGGAAATATTGTGTTTGTAAAAAACCTGCATCGCTCTATGGCTGGTACAGTTATGAAAATAACTATCGTGTTTTTCTCTCTCCTAAAAGCGATTCAGTGTCATTTTGTATCCTGTTATATATCAGAACTGGGTACAGATGTATGTGTGTGTGTTTGTTTCCATGTGTGTTTTTGTGTATGAACTATGCTGGGTGTGTGGGTTTGTACTGTAAGTGTGTGTGTGTGTGTGTGTTGGGGTGTGTGTGTATGTGTTTTGTGTTTATAAATATGTGTTGTTGTGTTAGTGTGATCCCTTTCTTGTGTGTGCATGTGTGTGTGTTTATGTGTTATGTGTTGTTGTGTTGGCATGTTCCCTCCTTTGTTTAAATATGGTATGCATGTGGGTGCTGTTAATCTGAACGTGTCCAAACAGAGCATATGTCTAGGCAGCATTAGAAATATTGCCTCTTTGAAAGTAATTATCTATTAATGTACAATTATACTATATGGTGATACTAGAATATTATTATGTGTTGAAAGAGAGAGAGAGAGAGAGAGAGAAAGAGAGCGAGAGATTTTATGAGAGAATGTGTGTGTGTGTGTGTGTGTGTGTGTGTGTGTGTGTGTGTGTGTGTGTGTGTGTGTGTGTGTGTGTGTGTGTGTGTGTGTGTGTGTGTATATAGAGAGCGAGAAAAGAGGGGGGGCGAGGTCATAGACACGTATATGGGGTGAGGAAGAGAGAGATCAATGAGGGAAAGAGGGGATTATTGTGTCCTGTCCATCATTAAAGTGTCATTATAAGGCAGCTTGATGTAATGGGTTATAAACCTCATTTATGAAGGTACTAACATTTGCATCTCTCCCTCTCTCTCTCTCTCTCAAACACACTATGACAGTCAATTTTAGCCCGTGACGAAACCCTCTCAATTCCCTCTCCCCTCCCAGCCTCCTCTTTACCCTCCATAACCCCTTCAATAATAACATATCTCCTTCTGATACCTACTCAACAAATATATAATCATTAACCTACTACTATAATACTTTCACCACAATACTCACTAGGTATTTACTCAAGTTAGCCCTGAAGATGCTGGGAACTATAGTTTAATCACTATAACTTGGCCAGAAATGTTGACACATAGACTCGTATAACTAGACAAATCGACCACACAATTTTACCACATAGGAAAAGTCAACCAGGAAACGTGTGTGAAAATGTACTGATTAACAATTATTCTACCCATATTAAATAGAAGCCAAACTTTTTGGTTTAGTAATAAATACATACACAATAAGTTTGCTGACTTACATAAATTAAAACAAATATATAATAAATAATACAAAGCAAAGTTAGCAAACTATACAAAACCAAATCTTAGTCAACCGTTACAGGATTCAATTATGGTAACACTAGCTAGTACTAATGCAGGACACAGTCGCCATGGATGGATTCAACTTCCCAATCAGGAAACACAAATTAGTCAGTGGAACGTGATTGCTTCCGATTTGATGACTGTTATATATCAATCATATCTCCCATTTATGTCAAACCTGTTATTACCTTCCCTACCACTCCGGTCAATACTTTGCTCACACCATTATTCCATATATTCTATTTTTATTTATTTCACCCCAACACCAAACACCTCCAATGAAATTAATAAAAGCATGTGATCCACCAGGACTCGAACCGGGGTTACCACACACTGATTTTTAAACACACTAATCATTAAACCATCAAGCCACTTGAAGATTTATGCACAAGCCTACGACATATTATGTCATATTTATCTGTTCTTGATGTACTTGTCTTTCTCTGTCTTCCCCAGTCCTCCTCCTCCTTCAATTACACTGTACACATTTGGATAATTTTGATTTGTGTTTATAGTTTGTTCCCTAGACCTCTATCAAGCTAAATATAAACACCTTCAAGACTCCCTTTCGAGGTAAATCTGCATTTTCGGCATAAAATGTACAAGAGTGGAATATGAACGACGATATTCACACAAATGTCTGGTACTGGTTTTGGTAGTATGTCAAAATACTATGGACTTGGTATATGTTATCGTATTGTTAATTGCTAATTGTTGTAACTATATAACTATATAAGATACTGTATGCCTTATGAGGCAGCCTTATTGTTAATGTGAAGTATATCTGTATTTGTATGTTTCTTTATCTGTACCTTTATGTACAGTAGTGAACATAAATACTGAACCTTAAATGATAAGAGCAAGACAGTGAGTATTAATAAGTGAATCCCAATAATTTGATCTTTGTTGTTCAAGTAGTTTAAGAAAATAGTTATTCAATGTATCAACATGATGCCTCTATACATGGGGCAGAGGGCTAGGAATCCTCCTCCTCTTGTATATTTCTCCTACTCATCGATACAGAGAAAGGGGGGAGGGAAAACGCATGTGGTCCCGGACCCTGTGAATTAGAACCCTTGCATGTTGTTTCTGTTCGGGCTCTGTCTCGATCGGCCAACCCCGGCAATGAGGTATGTGCTTGAGTATATACATACATACACATAAATTGTTCAGCAATTCATGTTCACGACTGTACAATTAGAAGCAACAACAAAGTGTACACATATTTGAATCAGTATCGATTATTAACTATTAATGTTTTAATTTATATATTTACATCCAATATAATTTTATGAATTTATGTGATCCGATTTTGTTCTTTATTTTACAATTTCGGTAAATTTGACGCTACCTCACCTGGTACATGATTAACTATATTAACCTCGCATTTGTGTGAAATAGTCCTATACCAACAGTTGAACTACACATGTGTTGTAAATATATGTGGGATTAGCGAAGGTAGGAAAGGGTTAATTAATATCAATTATAATAATTAATATTTTGATGGTGTATTGATAGTAATAAAGACATCTAATATAAGGATAAAATAGTATATCAAAAATAGGTAAATAGCTATTCCTTGTCTAACTTGGTTATATTTACATTGTCTATGCAGTGTATGTAGTTGTGAAGTGACATTTGAATGTGGTTAATACTTTAAATTGAAATTGTGCATCTATATTATCTTGCCATTTAGTGACAGTTATATGGTCATGTTTTGCAAACATATACCATTAATTAATATTCCTATTGTGTATTTACAGCAGAGTTGATATTGATTAAATCAATTTGATTTAATCACTTGATTAAATCAATGATTTTTTTACCAAAAAAATCATGATTTTTTTTATTTTTTTTATCTGTGAATCAAGATAAAAAGAATTCTGAAGAGTTCTAACCTATGTACATAGTCAGATATTACCAAGTGCAGGTCTACCAGACTGCCATGTTTTCACTTTTACTTCAATATCTCTGGATTTTGGTCACAGCCTTGGGATCAATATTTTAAAGTAAACATCCACAAAGCTACTAGTCACTAAGTCTGTACTAATAATAACAGATTATTATTTTTCTGTAATTCTGTTCAATAATAGGTTTTGTAATATGATTTCTTGAGGATCACTGGCAACTCAGCCAGAAGCAGCAGTGTGGTCAGACAGTGAAACATGACTAGGACAGGAACAGATCAGGAGTCTGGGCTGAGGGCATGGATGAAACAGAATTGTTATAAATTCCTCTACTTGAATTACTACTCAATAGGGCGGGGGGATATTTTAAAAAAATCAAAAAAATCAAATAAATCAAAAAAATCAAATAAATCAATGATTTTTTGATTTTTTTTATTTAAAAAAAAAATAAAAAAAATCAACAACCCTGATTTACAGTAGACAATAAAAGGTAATTGGAGAATCATTGAATTATATTATTCTTGTACACGTGTCTGTTTCAAGAATGTATATTATTTGAGTTTAAACTAATTATCAATTATATGCATTCGATGTTTAATGTGTTAAGTCAATATATTTATCTAATTTGCTTTTGTTTTGTTTTTCTTCCAACAGGTAAGATGGTGTTCTATTGTTTGTGCAGAATTGTAAGTACATTTGTTATTGTTGTATATATTTGAAGTTATCTGATACACCTAATATTTATCCTATATATTACTACCTCCTTGTCATATGTATGCATTAGCCTGTTAACTCCTTCAGTATACTATGAAACTATTATATTGTATCGGAGCTAACAGTAGACTATTTTATTGACGTTAAAAAGAACTTCCGTGGCCAAATAATTCCTAATTAACCCATTTATTCCAGCAGAATTGTCTTAGCCTCAGTAACATCGTATAATTGTGGCCAGAATAGTATGGAGAAAGGCTTCATTATATTTAAAGGTTTTCTCGAGGCAAGGTCCAGAGGTTTAAATGCGTGACAACAGATGACATTAAAGCCGGTATCACACGAGCGCCTTTTCACTGCACATTTATCCTCAACACTGGTCTGGCAGCTTATGAGGTCAACATTTACAATATTTCGGTTATCAAAATTAATCTACCATCAGTCTAGTTTCCGATACCAGTGCAAAATATTCCAGAAATGTTGCCATAAAAAATTTGATAATCGAATGTTGACTATAAAAGCTCTCGTGTGATACCGGCTTAATGGGGAATGGGCTGTTTTTCTGGTCACCCTTCTTACTCATGTTTATCCCCATTAGTTTTCAGATTTTAAGACGTCCGCCCCATTAGTTTATCAATTTTAAAACCTGTCGTCCCATTTATATATTAATATCAAGATCTGTCTTGCCATTTAGGTGTCGATTTATTCCTGGCGAGCGATAGTGAGCCTGTAACTATCGAAAAATGTACAGATTTATCTTGAAGGGGGATTTAGGGAGTGTTTCTATAAGTTTGATGGAGGTTTAGTGAGGAAACCAATACAATAATAACAAATACATAAATGGGAAAATATATACACCCATCCCCTCTTAACCATAGCAAAACACCGCATAAACAAGGAATATTTGTAACCGTGTATCATATCTGGATGTTTGGGGGATGGCTATCACAGAATCATACCTATATGTGTTATACTTTACCTTATATTAAACGCTATATCTCAAATTTATAAACTATTCTCCTTTGGTTTCTGTCACTCTATATGTGCCTTGGTCTCTAATTTCCTTTCCGGCCGTTCCATAGCTGCGGTTGTGAACGGCCATTGCTCATTTCCTCAACCTAGCAACTCCAGTGTTCCTCAGGGTTTTGTATAGGATGATAGATTGAGGGACAGATTTTTAGAGTTTACTTGTTGAGTGTAAGAATGTAAGGAATATTGGTTCACTCTTAGGTTAGAGGATTAGACAGAATAATGGTGGGAATGTGTTAAAACAAGGATACCACCTACTCACCATAAGAAAGGAGGTATCCACTGAGAAATCTATGCATAGCACTGATAATTATTATAACGGTAGAAGAGCGAGATATATGCAACACTGTGGCGTGTAGAGAGATATTATCGGGCAATTTTGAATCTACCCAATCGATAATTGCGATATGGATGGAACCTCGCCACACATTCAAGCAGTACTCTATACATGGGCGCACAGTGCCCCTGTACAGAGCAAGATGCTGTACGGGGCTAAGAAACCGACGGAGATGGTTGAGTACATCTAATCTTGGGAAGCTATTTAGCAAAAGTCAGAAAGGTCTGAAGAAAAATTGACACCAAGAATATTAAGAGAAGACAAATAATCAATATGTCATTGAAGAGTAGGGAATAGTCGTGTGGAAGATTGTGATAGGTAGATAGATGGAAAAATTCGGTTTTGGAAGCATTGAAAATAACAAGATTTATCTGACCCAGTCAAAAATAGTTGATATATTAGAAGATAGGTGGGCTATGTCCTCATCATGTGAGTTTTGGAATAACTGGTGGGACGTTGTGAAACACTAGTAGAATAGTGTAAGGTATAGTCATCAACGTATGAGTGAATAGGAATAGAGGTACAGTTGAGAAGATCAACAATGAAAATTAGAAATAGGACTGGAGATAGGACAGAATCTTGAGGAATACCCGAGTTGATAAGTTATTGAAGGGAGTGATGGCTGCCTACATCTGCAGCTATGGATCGGCCAGAAAGCGAATTTGGAGATAAAGGCAAAAACAGAGGGATAGACACCAAAGGATGGCAGTTTTGAAATCAGAGATTTGTGTCAGACTCTGTTGAAAGCTTTGAATATGTCAAGTACAATAGAAAAGGTCTCATTGAAGGCTCAAAAGGAGGATGAACAAGTCGGGTAAGAAAAGATCACCAGTACAGTAGAGCGCCCCTTTTTGTTTAAGAATAGATTAACACCTTACGAGCGGCCTATGCGGTTTATTTATGTGTACCGCACAGCGGGGTGTTTTTAGCCAAAATAGGGCTGTTTACGTGATCATTTTCATGCCTAAATAAGACCCAGAACGTAAAACTAGTACCTATCCCTGAAAGGGCATAAACTGAGCTTTCGAATGACACCATAACGATCCTTGTATGATGGATAGTTTTCTTGCAATAACCGTGCAACGCGAGTGCAAAAAGCAGGTAATTCGGTACTTTCAGTACATAATTGAGTATGTAGCGAGTGAGAGAGGGAGGAGGGAGCTGAGATTTGTGTCAGTAGGTTCGCCGCGGTGGTCTGGAGCAGTCATACGCTCGCTAGTCTCCTGCCACCACTTGTCTCTCTCTCTCAGCCACATTACGTGCTGAAATTGCCACTCGAGTTATGTCGAGCGCCGCCACATAGTCCAGCTTTATTTAACTCGACTTATGTTGCTCGCCGCTAAATAAGGGTTAATGGACTATATAGATGCAAGATATGAGTGCAATTGTACAATAGTTAGGGGGACAGTCAACCTTCTTTGGGAAAGGTAGAATGAGAGCATAATTTCAGAACGAAGTGCTGAAAAGACGGGGATGGAAAGTTTACCTAGATAGGGAGTCAGCTCAGAAGAACAGTTTTATTACAACAGGAGGAACACTATCTGGTCCAAATGCCTTCTTAGTATTAAGCTGAGAGAGAATACGATATTAGGCATAAGTAAGAGGTATAGAGGGAGGAATATCACCAGAATTATCCAAGGTAGATTTTGTAGACACATTTTGAGGGAAGAGTTCAGCTTTGTCAGAGGAAGAATTGAAGGAGGTGTCATCAGAGTGGACAAGTGGAGGAAAATAAAAGTAAGTAAAATCATTGGAGAGGGTTTTGGCTAGATGCCAGAAAGCCTGGGAAGAGTATATAGGCAGGGAAGTATATAGCCAATGAAGCAGGGACATGTACAGACAGACATACTGACAATAAACCATACAGTCAGGCTGGCATATAGACAAACCAGCAATCAGACAGAAGGGGAGAGGTCTGAGAACTTAGAGAGAATGAGAGAGGTGGTGAATGGTAATGATTGGTACATGGAGGGTGGACTGGGAACAAGTTTGGTATGGTGCGAGAGAGAGGTGGTGAATGGTAATGATTGGAGAGAGAGAGAGAGAGAGAGAGAGAGAGAGAGAGAGAGAGAGAGAGAGAGAGAGAGAGAGAGAGAGAGAGAGAGAGAGAGAGAGAGAGAGAGAGAGAGAGAGAGAGAGAGAGAGAGAGAGAGAGAGAGAGAGATGTAAAAAAGGGGAGGCTGAACCTTGGATGAGGCCCGAAAGTCAAAATTTCAAATTTGTTGTTCTTTTTCTAAAATGCTTCTTTCAACATAGGAGAATAGCATAGGAGGGCAAAAAAAAACATATCGCATCCATAACACCCCCGGACGGGTGTTCAACCACACCCCCGAATCAACAATTTTGTTTACCCTCAGCCAAATTTTGTTTTGTTTTGGTGCTGTTTGTCTCAAAGGCTTCTGTAAGCAATATAAACTATCATATGAGGGCATAAACACCCATATGACATCCCTAGAACCCCCCTTCCCCCCCCCCCCATAGCCCCCAATATCATGGATTTATATGAAACACTTGTGAAAGTCATCTGTTGACCCAAGATTGGAAGATGTTTACATCAGTAACCCATATAACTGTTTTCTCTAAGAGCTTGGTAATAGAAAACCTATATAGTAGGGGTAACTTAGTTATTTTTGACAAAACTTTTCACCATTTTGGTATGAATTTAAATATTTTACGATTACCCGAGATCATATATTTGCAACTCCAAGATCATCTACTTTTTTGTATATTGCTCTACTTCATTCCCCTTCTACACACTACATATAGGACTATATAGCAACTATAAAATGGTTAGATAATGGCATTATCTCCCATAATTTCCAAGATTCGACATATTTCATGTCGAAATTTGGGCTAGCAAAAAATTTAGATATATTATATATTTTGTTCAGCCCCTTCTATTATTCAATATGGGAAAACTAGATCATTTTCTTGTAGGGGATGCTTGTAGGATACGCCAGAAAAAAATTGGGGGAAATTTGAAAAAATTTCAATGACTAGACGATTTTTCATATATTTCAATGAAATTCTGCGCTCGCGCGCGCACGCACATGGAGAGCTGACTTTTTTCAGCGAGTCTTAGTATTTCAATTGGTAATAAGATGGTATAATGCCAGAAACAAAATCTCTTATACAGGGTGAATTAGGGGCGAAAGGGTCTGCCTCCCCTTCTTAAATTTAAGGGAGAGTCAGGTACTTATTCATATACCGCTCGTAGTGATGCTCTCTCTCTCTCTCTCTCTCTCTCTCTCTCTCTCTCTCTCTTTCTTTCATAGATGTTGCCATCTTTCTTGTGGCCTGGGGTTCCTCAGTGAACTCTTTTTCTGTGGATGTATTTAGCATCACTCACAACTAATATAATATATATATATATATATATATATATATATATATATATATATATTTATACAGGGTGTATTGAATAAATGTTACAGACTATGACGAACACATTGTAAAATGGAAAATTAACATATTGTTGTATCACATTTCCCCCCAAAAAGGTGTTATTAATGAGATACATGCATATTTAGAAATCTAAGAAAACAGGGTTACAAATAAAGCACTAAATAATTGATACATGATTAACATGTTTACTATGGACTTAACTAAAGGGAAAGTATAGGTTTACCTATTCACACATTATAAATTACGAGATCAAAGTATCTTAGAATATGGTGATGATATTAGGTAGTTAGCCGAAAAATACTAACTATTTGAAACAGATTAGCGTAAAATGTTTTTGTAACATTTGCAACTCTGGTCACAGGGTATAATGCTGATGCCCAAGTCTGGGTCGAGTATCCAAACGTAGTTAAAGGTAATTCAATCGTTTATGAAGCATAGTTCTTGATTCATAGATTCATTCGGGCTGATCGTTCCTATCTTGAACGAAATTCCGATAATGTTTTGCGACTCAGTATCAAGATTCAAAGATTAAAAATATTGGATATAATTGATATCTGTATTATATCAGTTGGTGGTAATTATAATGATTTCAATTAATCTCCTCTTATTACACTGTAATGACCATGTACAGTAGTGGTAATTAATTCTGATCGATTTTGAAGTATCGAACTTATTAAACGAATCTCTGAAATGCAAATGCTCAGTAAGAATTAGTAGGGAGATTCAATTCAACCCGAAACCGCTTCGAATAAGTTTGTATTAGAATTAATGTTCACTACTGTACAATTAATTGAATAATAGTAGGCAATAACTTTGTAATGCCCACATTGTTTATGTATTTTTATCATTCAGCATTGCTTTTTTATTTACTAACATATGACAGTAATGTCGGCAGACCACTTGAGGATCGTAATTTGCTTTCATCGAAGATGCCTTTGGTCTTTTCAATCAATATTCCTCGGTATAAACTAGGAGATGAGGGAGGGGGGGGGGGGAGCATGAAAGGGTTGAGATCAATTCCAGTGTTCGGATTATAACACATGCTTGGGCGACACTGAATATTTTACTTTATATCTTTTAAATCAATAATTATTTTTTTTTTTTTTTTTTTTTTATAGAATAAAGTGAACTTGTTTATTTTATTTGCTACTTAGCAGTTGAAGTCTGTAAGCGTTTTTTCAATACACCAATATTATATATATATATATATATGCTATTTCAGTGTGCTATATTTTACCAATAAATATCGTCTTGTTTTACCTTGATTGTTTTATATTTGTTGTTCTATTCCAACTTACTCCCTCTCGGGCATAGGCTGAGAGCCTGCACATTCAACCGCTCAACACGGTGAAGCCCGTGAGGTCTCGTTCCAGTCTTGGGAGTGAGACATGTGAAGTTGCAACCAGTCTTTGTCATCTTGCCTTCGCATACAAATGAAGCTGCTTTGCCTTCATGCTTCACAGTCTCACCCCCAAGATTCGGACCCTCATTCTCAGAATGCCACCTATTGAGCAATTAACTCACTAGGTATTGTCCCCCTGTAGCATATTTTGAATATTGGAATATGCATACAATGCTATTTAATCAGGGAACAATGAGGGTATTTGTTTGGCATTTCGGTTGGCTTTGTGGTAATGCACTGATACTAGGTACAGCTCAAATTCCATCCCAATAATATCTTCGCATTGATACATCGGGATTAGAACCAGGGACCATTGGATTACCAGTCCAGTAGCAAGACCACTCCACCACACCTCCTCTATCCTTATAATAAATGGATTTTTATGGTCAATACACCTCTAAAATGTAATTAATTTTGCACACTTTAATTACTTATTTCATACCATAAAATACAAAAATACATATACCGTCTAATAAACTGGTAAAATGAACGTTATCACATATTAACTTTTTAACCTCCTTCCTTCATGGTCTTCACTGAAAGACATTTGAAATACACTTGCTCTTTGGTTAATTGTCTTGGTGCCCTATTGTTCTACCTGATGTGAGAGAGAGAGAGAGAGAGAGAGAGAGACAGAGAGAGAGAGACGGTTATCATATGTCCCCAAAATAATATTACCTAAAAAAAAAACAATGGCTGTGTTCATATAACACAAAGCAAGTGAGTACTTGGCGATATGGTTTCCGCCGGAGGTGGCGCTGAAGCTGGCTCCATTCCTAGAGTCAGAAGTGGCTGAGGGAAGTTTAGAGAGCTGTTGCTACTCCTGACCATGAGAGGACTCCAACTTCATCTTAAAGGGAATGTGTATACCTTGTGTGTTAGGAGTGTGATGACGTATGCCTCGGATACGTGACCGGTTAAAGCGGAGGATATATTATATAAAATGGAACAGAATGAGAAGAAAATGGTGAGATGGATATGTGGGGTTAACTTAAGGGACGGTATCGAGTGTGGAATTAAGAAGGCGTCTGGGCATTATGAGTATAAGTGAAGTGATTCGAATTACGTTGGTTTGGACACATGGAGAGAATGGATGATCAGTATTGGGTAAAGAAATGCAGAACTGTGAACGTGGGGGGAGCTGCGCGTAAGAGTAGACCTAGTAAGACGTGGGATCAGGTACTCCAGTCTGATCTCAACATAAAGAACTTGACAACAGAGGCAGCCCTTGACAGGGTAGCCTGGAAAGCTGCCATTTAGGATGTGAGACTGCACTGTAACCACATTCTCTGTGGACAAAACGGTCTTTGAACTTGTATATATGTAGCCTATGTAAGTTAAAATAGATGAGGCTTCTAAAATGTTACATCTAAGTACAGTTTGTTTTCTCTTTCAACCTGAACTGAAAGCCCAGCTTTAAAATTCCCGGGTAGTTTCCCGGAAATTTACCCTTTTTAAAAAAATCCGTGAATTTTACAATCCTAGGTAACCAGTAGGTCTCCCAAGAAGTATCATGAAGATCGATAGAAATATATTGTTATAATTATTTCAGAGACGTTATTTAGGGGACGTGTTCATTGGATGTTGTGAAAGGAAATAGTTTATATTATGGTAACAAATGAAGGTACTCATCAAGTTGCATCTAAATCCGTCATTCAGAAATTTAGAAATCCCTAACTAACCGACAGATAATGACTATCACTATCTCTACAAATTTCAATTGGCGACGATAATAAGTTAACCCAATTCTGAGTTCCACCTGTGTCGTAAATGATAAACACTTGCCAATTGCCTTCCTCTTTTAAGACTGGGGAACTAGAGACAGGCTTTTCCACTTAAATATTGCCTGATTTGGGAGGTTTTTGTGTGGCCGATTCTCTCTCTCTCTCTCTCGTTCTCAGTATCTCTCTCTCTCTCTCTCTCTCTCTCTCTCTCTCTCTCTCTCTCTCTCTCTCTCTCTCTCTCTCTCTCTCTCTCTCTCTCTCTCTCTCTCTCTCTACTGACCAATATTTATGTTTGCTTAATTGAATTATATTTTGCAACAAACTCAAAATAATCCAATGGTTTAGCAACTTGATAACTAATGCACTCTTGCAACACCGATTTATTTTAAAACATAGGCCTATGTTTATTTTTTGTTACCCATCTTTATACATATATATACCATTATATACTATTTTTGCAACTTACCATCGTATCTCATTTTCAATGACAGTAAAGCGATCAAGCTCCTATCCCCAGATTTGTAAACGCGAATGCACTACTGCTTCTGCTACGGACATAACAACTATTTTAACTTATTATTAATGCATTGTGTTATATTCTTACTTATACTCTTGTATTTGAAATACGGTATGATCATATATTTCCTCATAAAGTTTGTTGGTTGACAATATACTATATATATATATATATATATATATATATATATATATATATATATATATATATATATATATATATATATATGCAATTTACAGTGTATAAACTAGAAAAATACACAATTAGAAAAATACGAAGGGAGGAGGGATTATAAGACCAAGCCTGAGGTGGTCATAGGACTATGACGGAGAGCTAAAGAGGAAACCACTTACATTTATAAAGTGGAAGAAGAGCCTAGCAAGATG
The DNA here is from genome assembly GCA_032716605.1 of Paralithodes platypus. Lineage (NCBI taxonomy): Eukaryota > Metazoa > Arthropoda > Malacostraca > Decapoda > Lithodidae > Paralithodes > Paralithodes platypus. The sequence goes on along the minus strand of CM064512.1, from coordinate 57,887,578 downwards.
AAAAGAGAGCAGAAGTCAGCATTAAAACAGCAAAATTAATCATCTATAAAGAACAAAATATAGAAAATAAATCAGGTCGCGGTAATGTGCAAATAAGAGCCAAGATGAAAAGAGAAAAGGGTGGATTATGAACCAGGATAAGTCAGTAACGAGCAGATCAAGTTTTAAACACACTATAGTTTCTGCCCCACTTGAGCCTTTGTAAACTGATATAACAGCCGTCCGGCTGGCTCAGTTGATAGCGTGCCTGATTCCCATCTTGCAGGTCTCACGTTCAATCCCCGCTCAGATTGAAAAGTGTTTTCTGGGATATAGCCGGCAGTTACCATCTCCCCATGAGCAAGTGGGATGGGTAATGGTCTCTGGTAGACTAAAGAAAGCCAAGCGCTTGTGAATCCTCGAAGGAGGAGATACGGGCGCTATATAAGTAACCAGACCATTATTATTATCATTACATCTTTTTTTTCGTGTTTGTATATACCATTATCTATAGGTCCTACGGTATATATTTTGGTAATGGCAGAGATAGATAAGGAGAAAGAGAAGGGGGGGGGGGGGCCGGGGCTTGAGGTAAAATAGTGACCTAAATGGATTGCATTAATAATAAAGCCAGCAGAGGAGACGCCTCGGGTGCAATTTTAATATTTTCACACCCCAGCAAAGGTGCAGGATGGAGAGGGTGGGGAGTGGGGATAGAAAGGCGGACAAAGATGGAGGAGAGAGAGAGAGAGAGAGAGAGAGAGGGGGGGGGGGTAAGTAAGAACGAAATGAAGGAGGGAAAGAGAGCAGAATTGGAGACTCTATAGTAACAGAGATCGGCCAACCTTCGCCATTTTGGTGTCACTGTTGTCATTAGTCTCTCTTTTCACTCAAATATTTCTATACTCATAATATACATTCAACAATACTAGTCAATAATAAATACTATGCCCTTTGGATATCAATTCTCCAAGCTAACTATCAAATACTCCTACATCCAAGAATCATAAAGGAAGGAGGCGAGATGTTAGTAGAGCCATTACATTTTTTATTTGAGGTATCTTTTAATACAGGACAAATCCCGACGGACTGGAGAAAGGCAACATAACAGCTATTTTTAAGAAGGGAAAGAGAAATTACCCAGGAAACTATAGACCAGTCAGTTTGATAAGTGTTGTGTGTAAACTAATGGAAACTGTAATTAGAGAATGAATAATGGAACATATGAAATCAAACTAACTTTTCAGTGGGAGACAGTTCGGATTCTTGCCGGTGAGGTCGACGGTGCTACAGCTAATTAAGGTGGTAGATGATTGGATGCAAATTCTGGAGGATGGGGATGTTATAGACGTGGTATATTGCGATTTTATGAAGGCCTTCGATTAGGTCCCACATAAAAGGCTAATAGAGAAAGTTAAAAGCTATAGTATAGGAGAGAAATGTGTGAAATGGATAGAAGCCTTCCTGAAAGATCGGAGACATAGGGTACTTGTGAATGGAATAGGCTCGGGGTGGAGGGAGGTTACAAGTGGGGGTACCTCAGGGATCTGTGTTGAGACTACTACTGTTCGTTATGTTTATCAACGACTTACCTGAAGTTATAACTAATGAAAGTGAGATATACCTGTATGCGGATGACGCCAAGCTGTATAGAAGAGTGAGGAATAAGGAAGATGTTGATTTGCTTCAAGGAGATGTGGAGGGCATGAAGGGATGGTCTGAACATTGGTTAATGCCTTTTCATCCAAAAAAAAAGGCACGTACATGCGGATTGGGACAAGCAAGACAGACAAGGTAGGATACAGTATGTATGAAGCAATGGAGGAAGTGAATGCAGAAAAGGATATAGGAGTAGTGATAGACAAAAGTTAAATTTCTCAGAACATTTAGCGGAAAAGATAAATAAAGCCAATAGAATTGTAGGGCTGATAAGGAGGACATTTGTGTCACTTGATGAAGAAATCTTCAGTAATCTATACAGCGCTGGTTAGGCCGCACCTGGAATATGCTGTGACGCACGTCAGCTCCCCAGCGACCACGAGGGGGTACCGTGGCTCCCCATCCTCTTCTCCCCTCTCCCCAGGCAGTGTTATGGGCTGTAGGTTATTGATTAAGTTCTAGTTTCTTCCCAGTGCATCATAGTGTCACAGCACTCACAGGTAGTCCAGAAACACTCTTTATTTTCACCTGTGACAACGGGAAGTATTTTATATCGTCAGTAGAATGTAAGATGCATTGTGGAGGGAGAGAGAGAATAGCGCGAGCTTGGTGGTAATATGTGCGTGCGTAGGTATTTGTTGCCTCCCTCACTCGAGGTGTTTTCCCGCCTGCGCGCTTTCCTGCGCCCTTGATTGGCTGGTGGATCCTGGCGCCTTCTGCAGCCCTGCGGCCTGGTGACGGTAGTCGTCTGTGATTGGCGGCCGCGGTCCTGGGACGGTGGTGCGGGCTCCTGTTCTTGTGTCTCCCTCAGAGCTTCTCTTAGTGCTGTACCGCTAACACCCCCTTGCAATCTATCAGCCCACCTCACCCCCCTATTGCGAACTTTCTCTACCACTGCTTACCTTCTTCTCTCTGTATATCCTACTATTAATTAACTACCCTTCCCCTTGACGTTGATTTCATATATCCGTCACTCTATTATACAGCGAGCTCTCAGAGATATTATATGTACGTAGTTAGGCATTTTGGATCAGAGGGTTATCCATTTTGGCTTGGGGAGGTTTGACATACTCATTGTGTTGCCCCAACCTTATTTTCTTGGGCGTCTGCCAGGTTAGTCGATGCTAGACTGGGGAGAGGCTATCAGGTTGCAGTTTCCTATGAGCATAGACTTCGTTGAGCCTATGCATCTGTACCGGATACCTGCGGAGGCCTAGGTCATTTTCTTGTCTGTGTACCTTAGAGCCTAGCACTGTGTTGGCATGAGGGCGTTGGCCTAGTCCACCCAGCACTGTGCTAGCTCATTAGCTTTTGACTTAGGAGGGTCGCCAGGAGAGAACCAAGTACACGAGACCTGGATCTCTCAAGAGAGCGCCCCGTCATTTAATGTAACTAGGCGCACAGACTTGAGAACGACACTAGGCTACCGAGCAGGTGGCTCGGCCCAGGTAGCCTAGCCTACGACTCCCTTGCTAGACTTCGTCCACCTGGCAGACCCCCGATTAGGGTTTATAATCTCATTGTGTATATGTGTGCAGCATTATTGTTCCTTATGTTTATAGTAAGTCGTGATTGTAGCTGAGAGACCCAACCAGAGCAGGCTTGTGCTTGGTGGGAGAAAGCACATCTTTTTGTGGTTAGAGTTTAGACTGCCGACTGTTTTATAATTACACCTGTGCCAGATAACACCGTATGTCCCTACACTATATATGTTCCCGCAGTAATAATACACAGTTCAGAATCCGATACGTACTTCTTAGTTGCATCTGACTTTTGCAGAAGATTCCGGCATGATGCTTTAGGACTTTCTTTGTTTCACTTTCTTTCAGACAGGAGTGACAGTTTACTGATTATTTAACGTAACATTAATTATCCTTCTTCTAGTTTGCTATTAAATCGTTGGTGCGATTTAATTACGCTATCTATCTTTTTCCTTGTATACTTTAATAAAGTAATCGTATGTTGTATGAGTATAGGCTGCTTCAGTGATCATCAGCCAATAGTGTGCACCTTTTACCGAGTCATAGGATACCTCGTTGTCCAGGCACGACTCAGGGCGGTATAGGTGTTTTGTTTTCCAGTGGTTAATTCAGGGGTTGGAACTAGTGTTACCGTTGTTGCATTTAGCCTTATCTAGTCCAATGATGAAGAGCCCCGTGTCTTGCAGAACCTGGATCGTAACATATGGCGACCTTGCTTAGGATTTTGTGAACTTAAGAAATACTGTGGGAGTATAGTGGTAATTTTTTTTATTGAGGAATACAGTGACACAGATTTGTTTTGGCAAGCAGTGTAACACATAAAGAGGCTTCAGATAACTTTAGGTGAATAGGTGCTTGCATAAGAGATTATAGATACTTTTTTTGTTTTATAAACTTGCACACTTCTCAGTATACACCATGTCTAGCAACAGCTCAGTTAACGGGGATAATCAGACAGTGCAGCCTACGGGTGTTGAGCAGCAGCAGGAATTTAATGATGGCATCAGAGTTATTAATTGTGAGGCTGATGCGAGGAAGTTTGTGGAGATACCAGTAACAGCGAGTCGGTTGGAGGGGATTGATTGCTATAGTCTGCGTTGTTTGGCCACGGTCCTGGGGCGTGTCGGCTTTGGCAGCATGTCTAAGAGTGACCTGGTGGCTTGTGTGTTGGGTGGTGGCAGAGGGTTGCAGGGTGGAGTGGGGGCTTGGGAGTCTTTATCCAAGCCTCCCTTCCACTCTACTCCTATCGCGCCCCCTAGGTTACCAGACCTTGGCACGCTTCCGCAATCTGATAGTCGCTGGCAGTGTGGTTTGCCCCTGGGTGAGCCACTGAGTGGGTCTCCTATAATTGCTCCTCCCCCTCAGGGTTTGACTGCTGATATGTTGTTGCAACTGGAGTTGGGTAAGATCCAGATCCAGCGTGAAGTTGAGATGGCTAAGGTTCAGGCTGAGGAGAAGGCTGAGATGGCTAAGATCCAGCGTGAAGTTGAGATGGCTAAGATTCAGGCTGGGGAGAGGACAGCATGCCGTGAGGCGGAGTTGCAGGTTGAAGCAACTAGGTACTGTGCTGAGATGGATGTTGAGAAGTCTAGGGTGGAGACAACAGGGCGGCATCTCGGTTCTGGGAATCGTGGGTCTGAGTCTTTATCGCACTTGCTTAAGTTAGTCCCTGTGTTCGATGAGTCTGGTGTGACTGAGTTTTTTGCACGGTTTGAGAAGAAGTGTCGGGAGCATGAGTGGCCGGAGATTAACACCTTACGAGCGGCCTATGCGGTTTATTTATATGTACCGCACAGCGGGGTGTTTTTAGCCAAAATAGGGCTGTTTACGTGATCATTTTCATGCCTAAATAAGATCCAGAACGTAAAACAAGTACCTATCCCTGAAAGGGCATAAACAGAGCTTTCGAATGACACCATAACGATCCTTGTATGATGGATAGTTTTCTTGCAATAACCGTGCAACGCGAGTGCAAAAAGCAGGTAATTCGGTACTTTCGGTACATAATTGAGTATGTAGCGAGTGAGAGAGGGAGGAGGGAGCTGAGATTTGTGTCAGTAGGTTCGCCGCGGTGGTCTGGAGCAGTCATACGCTCGCTAGTCTCCTGCCACCACTTGTCTCTCTCTCTCAGCCACATTACGTGCTGAAATTGCCACTCGACCTATGTCGAGCGCCGCCACATAGTCCAGCTTTATTTAACTCGACTTATGTTGCTCGCCGCTAATTAAGGGTTAAGTGGGCAGCCCTTGTATCATCAAAGCTTGTTGGGAAAGGTCTCAAGGCATATGACTCACTGTCATTGGAGGACTGTACTAACTATGTGGTGTTAAAGGAGGCTGTGCTCCGGGCCTATGAGTTGCAACCAGAAACCTACAGGTTGAAATTTCGGGGCGTTGAAAAGAGCAAGGAGAGCTCTTTCCTTGAACATGCCCAGGAACTGACTGACACTATGGGGAACTGGCTCCGGTCTGAGAATGAGACAACAGTTGATCAGGTTAAGCAGTTATTTTTATTGGAGCAGTTCTTCCGGTGCACAGGCAGCGACCTGACATTAAACCTGAAGGAAAAATGCCCTAAGACCGTAGAGGAGGCAGCTAAGCTTGCTGACCTCCGGCTTTCTTTGATTCGTGGGTGCGGGTCTGCTCATCGAAGTGAGACAGGTAACAAGGGGCATAACACTCCACCCCTCAAAGTCAATGAAGCACAAAATAACACTGTAAAAAGTAAGAGCAATGATACCCATTATAAGTACAAACACAAAACCGTCCCGTTTTCAAAGGGGCAGGGCCCTTCCCCACCACCTCAAGGGGGGAAGTCTAGTGGTGAAGTGAAATGTTTTAAATGTCAGAAGGTGGGTCACTTTGCACGTACATGTCCGAGTAATATTCCTGCTAAGCCTGTGTCTTTGGTTCGCAACATGGGGGTGTCTCTGAGTTCTTCTGCGCCTGCCCGGGGTAGGTCGTCAGTTGCGGGGACACACCCTGTGAAGAAGGGTTTGGAGGGCTCGACACCTGTCCAAGACACTTTTTGCAGCCATCGAGGGCTCGGGCTTGTGAGCTGGGGGAATACTAAACATCAGGTCAAATTGTTGCGTGACACTGGGGCATCAAAGACACTTCTTAAAAATTTCACAGGCAAACCTATAAACGCGGCTCGGGTTGTTGTGGTACAGGGGATCAATGCTACCAGGTCATACCCGTTGATTAGGTTGGAGCTGGAGGTGGATGGTGTGTGTCGTGAACTTGATGTTGGGATCGTAGAGAGCTTGCCAGTTGAGGGCGTCGACCTCCTTCTGGGCTACGACTTTGCGGTGCTCACTTCGGAGGTTCCACCCTTAGTTGTTGCCGAGAGGGCGGCCGACGTTAATAGGGAGAATCGGGAGTGGGTGGAGAGGTGTCAGCTTAAACAGATGGCCTGTGCAGTCACCCGTTCTCGCGCATCAGTTCAGTCACAACCATTGTCTCAGTCTTCAGACCAGCGGAGGAACGGTCGGAAGGAGCAAGCTGAAGCTGGGAGTTTTGTGAGTTTTTCTCCAGCGGCTCTCCTTAGCGGCTTAGTACTTGACCCAGAGGTGAGCTCCGGAGTGGCCCTAGAACCTGTCACCCCTAGTGACATGGTTGGGCATGATGGCACTCCGCGACTTAGTAGTTCCCAGTTGGAGGAGAGTTGTGGGAACGGGGCTATCAAACACAAGGACGGGGAAACATGTCATGTGAACCTGTTGGAGGAGTTTGTGAGGCAACCACCTGAGCAGCCTACTGTCCCTGCGTTGGTCTGCAGCGGCCAAGGTGGAGAAGGAGAGTGGGGCAGTATGGCACAGGTGGAGGAGAGTAGGGATTTTCATGTCTCGGCGGAGCAGTGGGCGGCGGACACGAGTCTGGTGGCTGTGGAAGCGCTAGAGCACCTGCCTGAGCAGCAGTGTGCAGCACTCCAGCACCAGCTCGGTTCATACCCCACTGGTCGTGCCGAGCCCCTGAGCCTCACAAATCGGGCAGTGCAAGATGTTCCGCGGGCAGGTCACGTGAATGTTGAAAGACCGTTAGCCTCGTTGTTTCGGTGGTTCAAGGTGGGCGACGAGGCTTGGACATGGTTGAAAGGTCAAGGTCGACCCATGGCTGCCAAGGGTGGTGGTAAAAAGGAGGACTTGGAGCAGATTGGTGAGGTTGGCTGTGGCATAGAAGTGCCCGGTCGTCGCATACCCTCCCAATGCTGCTCTAGTCGAATGCAACAGCCCTACCATAGACCGACTGTATCTGGCCATGTCGCTAAAAGCGGTGATGCTGCGCAGGCAGATGTAGTCGTAAGGAATGCGGGGGTGCGCATGTACGGTATTGGCGGGGAAGGCTTAGCAATAATGAACTATGGGGGTGACTGCACAGGTGGTAGTGGTTGTCCCTCTCATGACCTGGCTGTTCTAGGGACGAAGGTGGAGAAGGAGGGAGACTACAGGTTAGAAGCTGCGGTCACGGCTGGGTTGTGGGAGGGCACTAGGCATGTTGTTCTGCGAGATAAGTTGTTTACTAGGCTGTGGCAGTGCATCCGCATGTTTGTTGCTTCTCCAGGCCTGATGTACAGGGTAGAATCCTACATGGACGCTGGAGACAGTGCGAGGCTCAGTTTAATTCCCTACCGTATAAATCCTGCTAAAAAGTCTGTCGTGAAAACAGAGCTAGACGACATGTGGAGAAAAGGTCTGAGGGATAAAGGATATTGTGAGTGGTTGTTGCCAGTGAGTTTGCAACCTGAGTTGAGTGGCAAGATCAGTGTGTGTGCATTATCCCTGACAGACACCTATCCATTGCCCAAGGGTCTGAGGGATAAGGAATGTCGTGAGTGGTCGTTGCCTGTAACTTTGCAACCTGTGTTAAGTGGCAAGATCAGTGAGTGTGTTGATTGCGAGAGTGTGTGTGCATTATCCCTGACAGACGCCTATGCCTTATCGAGAGTTGACGACACCATAGACCGCATCGGGGCTGCATCGCCTATCACGAAGGTAGAACTAGTGAAATGCTTTTGGCTGGTCCCGTTGCCGGAAAGAGCGAAGAGAAGTGACAGTCTTGTGATGAACTGGGCAGTTTATCAGTGCCAGGTGTTGTTGTGCTGCCGGAACACAAGTTGGATGTGTGGCATGCTAAGGGCACTGATAATGTTTTGGCTGATTGTTTGTCACGGGAGGGTTTGTTTGCAGGAGAACCCTCGCCGTTCAGTCAGTGTGTGTTGAGAGTGGAGGAAAATAGGCTACATATATTTAAAGCCGAACAAAAACAACAATAAAATTTAAAAATCAACATAAAAACTCTTTCTGTTATAGTAAATTTAAGTATGTTTTGTTACAGCTGAAGCACTAGCTATTAGTGGGCTGAGTTTCGTAGAACTCGCTTTCGGAGCGTAACAATTTAAAGTTTTGCTATTGTGTTGAGGGGGTAAATATGTAAGTTTGTTTCATTTTTTAAGTAATTTTTTTTTTTTTTGTAACCTATATGCTGTATTATTGTGCTGGGGTGGGGAGGTTAGGTGATGTGAGCAGATTTCAGATATCAGAACTTGCCTAATGTTAAGTGTCTAATATCTTGGGGGGGGTGTGACGCACGTCAGCTCCCCAGCGACCACGAGGGGGTAGCGTGGCTCCCCATCCTCTTCTCACCTCTCCCCAGGCAGTGTTATGGGCTGTAGGTTATTGATTAAGTTCTAGTTTCTTCCTAGTGCATCATAGTGTCACAGGTAGTCCAGAAATACTCTTTATTTTCACCTGTGACAACGGGAAGTATTTTATATCGTTAGTAGAATGTAAGATGCATTGTGGAGGGAGAGAGAGAATAGCGCGAGCGTGGTGGTAATATGTGCGTGCGTAGGTATGTGTTGCCTTCCTCACTCGAGGTGTTTTCCCGCTCGCGCGCTTTCCTGCACCCTTGATTGGCTGGTGGATCCTGGCGCCTTCTGCAGCCCTGCGGCCTGGTGACGTAGTCGTCTGTGATTGGCGGCCGCGGTCCTGGGACGGTGGTGCGGGCTCCTGTTCTTGTGTCTCCCTCAGAGCTCCTCTTAGTGCTGTACCGCTAACATCCCCTTGCAATCTATCAGCCCACCTCACCCCCCTATTGCGAACTTTCTCTACCACTGCTTACCTTCTTCTCTCTGTATACCCTACTATTAATTAACTGCCCTTCCCCTTGACGTTGATTTCATATATCCGTCACTGTATTATACAGCGAGCTCTCAGAGATATTTTATGTACGTAGTTAGGCATTTTGGATCAGAGGGTTATCCATTTTGGCTTGGGGAGGTTTGACATACTCATTGTGTTGCCCCAACCTTATTTTCTTGGGCGTCTGCCAGGTTAGTCGATGCTAGACTGGGGAGAGGCTATCAGGTTGCAGTTTCCTATGAGCATAGACTTCGTTGAGCCTATGCAACTGTACCGGAAACCTGCGGAGGCCTAGGTCATTTTCTTGTCTGTGTACCTTAGAGCCTAGCACTGTGTTGCTCTCAAGAGAGCGCCCCGTCATTTAATGGCCCAGGTAGCCTAGCCTACGACTCCCTTGCTAGACTTCGTCCACCTGGCAGACCCCCGATTAGGGTTTATAATCTCATTGTGTATATGTGTGCAGCATTATTGTTCCTTATGTTTATAGTAAGTCGTGATTGTTGCTGAGAGACCCAACCAGAGCAGGCTTGTACTTGGTGGGAGAAAGCACATCTTTTTGTGGTTAGAGTTTAGACTGCCGACTGTTTTATAATTACACCTGTGCCAGATAACACCGTATGTCCCTACACTATATATGTTCCCGCAGTAATAATACACAGTTCAGTATCCGATACGTACTTCTTAGTTGCATCTGACTTTTGCAGAAGATTCTGGCATGATGCTTTAGGACTTTCTTTGTTTCACTTTCTTTCAGACAGGAGTGACAGTTTACTGATTATTTAACGTAACGTTAATTATCCTTCTTCTAGTTTGCTATTAAATCGTTGCTGCGATTTAATTACACTACCTATCTTTTTCCTTGTATACTTTAATAAAGTAATCGTATGTTGTATGAGTATAGGCTGCTTCAGTGATCATCAACCTATAGTGTGCACCTTTTACCGAGTCATAGGATACCTCGTTGTCCAGGCACGACTCAGGGCGGTATAGGTGTTTTGTTTTCCAGTGGTTAAGGCAGGGGTTGGAACTAGTGTTACCGTTGTTGCATTTAGCCTTATCTAGTCCAATGATGAAGAGCCCCGTGTCTTGCAGAACCTGGATCGTAACAATGCGTACCAGGTGTGGGCTCCATATATGGTAAGGGATTTAGAAGCAGTGGAGAAAGTGCAGAGGAGAGCTAGCAAGCTGGCAAAAACGTTGAAGAACGCGGGCTATGAGCAGAGGTTGAGGACACTGGGACTTCCGACACTGGCATATAGGAGAAAGAGAGGGGATATGATAGAGACTTTTAAGATAGTGTCAGGAAAGTATGATGAGGATGTGTGTGAAGGTATCTTCTTGATGCGGGAGGGAACAAGAACGAGAGGACACTCTTAAGAAAATTTACAAGGAAAGAACTAGGCTTCAAAAGGCAAAGAACTCTTTTTGTGATAGAGTGGTAAATGAGTGGAACGCACTACCCCAGTAGGTAGTCGATTCCGAATCAGTAAGGAAGTTTGAAAGTATTCTTGATTAAGCATGGGGAAGACAAGATTTGAAGTTTGATTACAACGCGAAAATACAGAATAGTAAAAATGTTGCGTCTGCTGCCGCCGCCGCCAACACCGTGAACGACCGCAGCAGTGCAAGTACTGGCACTGAGCTGGATACACAGGCCTAGTTTGCCTTTTTCCCGATGATCAACTGTAAGAAACTGTAAGAATGTTTGATAATTATGACACCAAAATGGCATCTAAAGAATAGATGACCGATCTTTCTTATACAGGATCTCTAAGGAGAGTCATCAGCATCAGACATATATTACCATATATAAAATGGTTATTCTGTACGAGTTTAAAATGACAAAATATGCTTATGGTGTTAGGATCAAATAATCCTACAAATATTTGTCGTCAATAGTTAAATGACTAAAAATTCGGTACCCGATATCAAAACTTACTGAGAAGGGAAGGAACAGAGGAAAGGATGAGAAGGGGAGGTAGTGAAGGGAACATGGTCATAACGGCCACAACCCTAAACGGCCACAATGCTAAAGTATCTAGGTTGGGTTAGGTTAAGCTTGGTTAGATAGGTTAATCTAGGTTAGGTTAGATTGGGTTAGTCTCGGTCAGGATAAGATATGATAGGTTAGATTGGGTTAGTCTCGGTCAGGATAAGATACGTTAGGTTAGATTAGGTTAGTCTCGGTTAGGATAAGATAGGTTAGGTTACATTAGGTTAGTCTCACTTAGGATTAGATAGGCTAGGGTTAGATTTGGTAAACCTTGGTTAGGATAAGATATGTTATGGTTAAGATTAGGTTAGGCTTGGTTAGGATAAGATAGGTTAGATTAAGATTAGGTTACGCTTGGTTAGGATGAGATAGGTTAGGTTAAAATTTGGTTAGCATAGGTTAGGTCAGGTTAGACTTGGTTAGGATAAGATAGGCTAAGTTAGGTTGGGTTAGGTTAATTTAGGTCTAGTTAACTTACATTTTACTTAGTTGGGTAAATTGTCAAGTTACGTTAGGAAACTGGCCGTTTCGGAGTGTGGGGGTTTGGGAGTGTGGGTTTTTTGGAGTGTGGGTTTTTTGGAGGGTGGGGATTTTGTAGTGTGGGGGTTTTGGAGTGTAGGGGTTTTGGAGTGTGGGGGTTTTGTAGTGTGGGTGTTTTGGAGTGTGGGTGTTTTGTAGTGTGGGTGTTTTGTAGTGTGGGTGTTTTGGAGTGTGGGGGTTTTGGAGTGTGTGTGTTTTGGAGTGTGGGTTTTTTGGAGTGTGGGGGTTTTGTAGTGTAGGGATTATGGAGTGTGGGGGTTTTGGAGTGTGGGGGTTTTGGAGTGTGGGTTTTTTGGAGTGTAGGGGTTATGGAGTGTGGGTGTTTTGGAGGGTGGGGGTTTTGGAGTGTGGGGGTTTTGGAGTGTGGGTGTTTTGGAGTGTGGGTGTTTTGGAGTGTGGGAGTTTTGGAGGGTGGGGATTTTGGAGTGTGGGATTTTTGGAGTGTGTGGCTTATGGAGTGTGGGGGTTTTGGAGTGTGGGGGTTTTGGAGTGTAGGGGTTTTGGTGTGTGGGGGTTTTGGAGTGGGTTTTTTTGGAGTGTGGGGGTTTTAGAGTGTGGGAGTTTTGGAGTGTGGGGGTTTTGGAGTGTGGGGGTTTTAGAGTGTGGGGGTTTTGGAGTGTAGGGGTTATGGAGTGTGGGGGTTTTGGAGTATGGGGGTTTTGGAATGTGGGGGTTTTGGAGTGTGGGGATTTTGGAGTGTGGGGGTTTCGGGTTGACACCGTAGGTCAGAGTACAGGTGTGAAGGAGAGGAGGTTTGGTTTGTTTGGTCTATGATGTATTATTATTGTGGTAGCTTAACCCTTTGAATACTATTCTAACCTCACTGCCGCTGAAACTAACATGTAATATGATGTTATTTATATACATGTTGAAGCTCGGGTAGGAAGGTGTCTGGCAATAGATAGATAGATAGAGCTCTACAATATATGTACCCATACCTTGTGTTTCATAATATATCGTTCAATTATGTCATCTGTAGCTCAGCGTGTTTATTATACCGCACTCACAAAATGAAGCATTGTGGAAAGTGTCAATAAATCTTGGACCTGATGCAAACCTACAGCCAGCTGCAATAATAGCTATATGTATAGCAGCGCTACTTGTGCTACGAAACATTCTGCCACATTATCTCAATTTAACAATAACGCAAGTTTATAATAGGTTGATGAAAGGTTCCGAATTATTTAATAGACATATAACGATCGTTAAAGTCATTCCCATGGTCTTTTAATCAGGGTCTAAATGGTCAGACGGCAACATAGGGAGCCCAGCTGATCTGCGCATATCCAGTCAAACACGGGTACCAACATTCTCGCAATAGATCCTCAACTAAAGTTTTACCGCATTATTCTCGTACATACAACATCAGTATTGTGTTTACAATTAATAGTAAAGATCCTAATAGTTTGTTTGTTGTGTAGTTTGTTGGTAAATGTTAATATAGTTGAGGTATAGGGTTTGTGGTTGGACTGCATTGGTCGGGTTATATTGTCATCCTGTACACCGCACATGGACTCCCTCAGAGTTGACAGTTTACCAACTTACTGATAGATTTATACTAATGTAGGCTACTGCCATCTAAATATATGCTTAATAATCAATGCTGTGATCTATAACGAAATGCTTAAATATTTTGGTGAGTAATAAAGTCAATTAAGCATTCCAAATAGACTTATACCCATTCTCTAGTGACGAAGGTATCTGTCTAGCAGCTAGCAGCTCTAGCGCCATCATAGCAAATTACGAGGATACATCTAGCGGTCTATGAGATTTAAGATTGGCAACAGTTGACAGGTTGAGGTACTTTTCAACTAGACCAGTGATGATCACTCTCACCGCCCACGGATCAGAAGTGTTGCTATTCGTGTGTGTAATTCATGGTTGTTTGTGCGTTCGTGTGTTGACTGGAGACCGAGATGGATGTGGAATACGGTCTCTCTCCAGGTATGATATTAGTTTGGTATATTTTAGGTATATATGACAAGCTATATGTATTATGCTTTTGGCTATTTTTAAAAGGTCAGTTATTATATTTCATCAAGGCTATTATGATTATTAAATATGTGTTACCTGTCGCAAACAAATATATTTTCCCTTGACCGTGGGATTATGGGAATTGGGATAAACGACCGTCTTCTTGAAATTAGCATTAACATTTCTACGTTCACGTTTAGTAATTTTAAGCTCATTTTATGCCGCATCTCATCCAGGACATTATACAACTCAAGGGAGTGACACAATAAATAATGTTAAAATGGTAATACAACAAAAATGCATTCATTAAGTGTAAAAATATTGGTTTACCTTCTTATCCTTGTCTATCTATCTGTATACTTAGGTACATACCTCATTGCTGAGGGTGGCCGACTCGAGACAGAGCCCGAACAAAAACAACATAAAAGGGTTCCAATTATCAGGGCCCGGGACCACTTTCGCGTTCCCTTGCACCTTTCTCTGTCTCATAGGATAGGATAATTTTACAAGGGGAGAAGGATTGCTAGCCCCCTTCCCCCAGAAGGAAAAGTAGGACAGTAAAAGAGACAGGCAGAATCGGCTAAGGTTGGGTAGAGAATGGGAAACCTCACTCTGGATAGGACCAACCCTCATCTTTGTAAATTATGTATGTATTACTACCAATATACCTTTAGAAAGGTATATAAGTATGGCCACTTTAATTATCTCTTATCATATCCGTAATTATTTGCAATGTGACCTGTTGATTCTCCTTAACAGTGTCGATTGTTTTAATAAAAAAATACATACATGGAAATGGCCTCAATTAGAATTGCCACAATATTGTCTCCAATATGTGTCCTTACTTAATTAAATCTAAGTAAGCCTATTATAACCTAACTAGGAGTATCCTAACGAAGCTTAACCCAAGTCTAGCCTAATCTTCTCTAACCTAACCAAGACTGTTTTGAGTTGCTTCCGTCTCTGCCAGTCTAAAATAAATAAACTTGACCTTTGGAGGAGATACTAAGAGGAACGAAAGAAGCAGAAGAGAGGGGGAAAGATGGAAAGAAAAGAGGACTAATGTCAGAGGAGAAATGGTGGAAGGGAGGAGGAAGGAAGGCAGAAGAGAGGGGGACATTGAAGGAAGAGAGGACGGTCAGAGGAGGAATGTTTTAAAGGAGGAGGAAGGAAGGAAGGAAGAAGAGGGGGGGGGGAGATTGATGGAGAGTAAGGAAGGAAGAAAGGGAATAGTGAAATGTGGGAAGCTTGAAAGAGAGGTGGGGTGGTAGGGGAGGGGGGAGACACGTGATGAGGAAGAGGAGAGACGAGGAAACGGGAATAGGAGATAAACAAAAAGGGAGACGTGCAAGAACATAGGAAGTGAGAAAGGAAGGAGGGAAAGAGGAAAGAAAGAATAGGGAGAGAAGAAGGAGAAGGAAGGAAGAGGAAAATAAAGGGAAGAAAGGTGGGGGGGGGAGAGAAGATATGGATAGGAACTGTGGAGAAGATAAGATGTATGTAATAAGGGTGAATAAGGAAGGATAGGAGAGGAGGACGAGAGGACGGAAGGGAAGAACAGAGGGTGTGCTGAAGGAAGGGAGTAATGAAGGAAGGATAGATAGTAAAGGGAAGAAAAAGAAGATAATGAGAGAGAGAGAGAGAGAGAGAGAGAGAGAGAGAGAGAGAGAGAGAGAGAGAGAGAGAGAGAGAGAGAGAGAGAGAACTGAAGCCTCAAATTGAGAGTCAAGCAGAGCAGGCCTTTTAAAGAGAGGGGCTGTGAATTAAGTGGTCTGGGGGTGTTATTTTGCTTCCATTTCTGTCCACCCGTCAGTCACTTCGCCTACACTCATAACGGATTCGTCCACATCTTACGTATTCCAACTCTAAACTAAGCTAACCTTAACAAACATAAAATATTCTAACATTTTCTATCCTATCTAACCTACTAACTTAACCTAACCTCACGTAACCATAACTAACCTATGCTAACAAAACTTGGCATTAACTAACCTAACTTAATCTAAACTGATCTAACTAAACCAAAATCAACCATAACCTAACCTACTACAACCTGACCAAGCTTAACATAATTCCAACCTTACCAAAACCTAATTTAACGTAAAATGACCTAAATATATATAATTTAACCTAACCTAGCCCAACAAAATTCAACCAGGAAACAAAACATATCTTATAAAGGCAAAAACGGTGGTGACCAAATTGACCACCAACCAGTATAAGAGCGTCTAATGGACCAGGAGGAAAGATTTAAAAGTTTAAATGTATTTTTGGCAATGCACGTTCGCGCTGGGGTACAACTTTCCACCAACTCTAATAACTCCTTTCACTTTAACCTATTCTAACTAACTCAACCCTATTGGAACCTGAATGAGCTTAGCATATTCTAGCCTAATTTAGCTCTACGTAACCACCGCCTAATCTAATTTAAATTGAATATTTTAGCCTGACCTAACAAATCTTCCCTATAATAACCTAGCTTTACCAAACCTAACTAAATTTAACCAACCCAAACCAAATGAATGTCAAATAAATCAAGTAACTTTCATTTACAGTATAAAACCAAATTGACCATTGACCTGTATAAGAGCATATCGGGACTTCGGTGAGACTTTTTCTATTGCACTAGACATATAGAAAGCCTTCGATAGAGTCTGGCATAAATCTTTAATTTCTAAACTACCCTCCTTCGGTTTCTATCCCTCCATCTGTGCCTTTGTCTCTAATTTCCATTCCGGCCGTTCCATAGCCGCGGTTGTGGACGGCCATTGTTCACTTCCTCACCCTATAAACTCCGGTGTTCCTCAGGGCTCTGTCCTATCTCCTATTCTCTTTCTATTTTTTATAAATGATCTCCTTAACTGTACCTTAATTCCCATCCATTCATACGCAGACGACTCAACCTTACACTACTCCATTAGTTTTTCAGAACGCCCCAGCCAGCAATTCCTCAACGACAAACAACGTAATGAAGCCATAGAACTCTTAAATTCTGATCTAAATACTATTTCCAATTGGGGCAGAGAAAACCTTGTTAACTTTAATGCTTCCAAAACCCAATTTCTTCATCTATCTACCCGTCAGGATCTCCCAGCGGACTATCCCTTATTCTTCAACAATACAAAAATTAACCCTTTATCTTCTCTCAATATTTTTGGTGCCTCTTTTTCTTCTGCTCTCATTTGGAAGGACCATATTACCAGTCTTGCTAAGGCAGCCTCCCAGAAGCTGGGTGTGCTCAACCGCCTTAGGGGGTTCTTTTCCCCAGCACAGCTTCTTGCTCTGTACAGGGGCATAGTGCGCCCTTGTATTGAGTATTGTTCACATGTGTGGGGAGGTTCCTCTCACACCGCTCTCCCAGACAAAGTTGAAAGGAAGGCCTTTGGTATCATTAACTCCCGTCCACTCACCAACTCTCTGCAATCTCTCTCTCTCCGCCGCAATGTTGCATCTCTCTCGCTATTCTATCGCTACTATAATAATCAGTGTTCCTCAGAGCTATCCCAGTGCATACCACCTCCTTTACGTAGGGCACGTGGTACCCGTCTTGCAACTCAATCCCACCTCTAATTGGCTTTAATAGGCAGGTCATTTGAGCATAAATCCAAAGAAGTTATCCTAACCCTTTACAATTCCTTAGTCCGCCCTCTTCTGGAATACAGCGTTCAATCCTGGTGCCCTTATTACAAAAAAGATATAAACAAGCTAGAACGAGTTCAACGTAGAGTTACCAAAATGATACCTAGCCTAAAGAACAAACCATACGAAGAGCGTCTTAGAGAATTAAATCTATTTCCTTTAACCCAGCGCAGATTAAGAGGTGACTTAATTCAGGTGTTCAAAATCATCAAAGGCATCGACAATATGAACTGTAGTAAGTACTTCACTATCGACCAATCTAATTACACACGGGGAAACGGTTGCAAAATTATTGGTAAATCTTTTAACTCACACGAATCTAAAAATTTCTTCTTCAATCGAGTTGTCAACTTGTGGAATGGGCTTCCCCGAAACGTTATAGACTGCATCACCGTTGATTCATTTAAACTCCGCCTAGACAAATATCTCGCTTCAAACCCGCGACTGACTGCGTTTGTAAATGAATAACTATATTTTATCCCCCCCTCTGTTACTAACCCATCTGTCCCCTACTAACTTCCTAATCCTGCCACGGACATTAGTTCCAGGGCAGTAATTCCCTTTCCAATGTTCCCTTACCCACTCTAAACCACTGTTTGGACACTTGATCCTCAGTGTTTTGGAGGACAAGCAACCTAGAAGGGTCACTAGATCTGTTGTTGCTTGATTTCCTTTGTACTCCTTTGTACTCTACTCTGTGCAACTCTCCAACCCAAGAGTGAAACATTACTCTCAAACTTTCTTCTACTCAACAGCTGAGCTCTGGAACTCTCTCCCAGAATCAGTCTCTCCCTCTTCCTATGACTTAAATTGCTTCAAACTCTGTGTGTTCAGGCATTTTGGCTCGAACGTCCCTTGATTTTGGCTCTGTCACTCTTTCAACTATGGGGGAGGCACTCCCTATAGGCAGTAATGCCTTTTGCCTCCCTCAATCACATAGAACAAAAAAAATATAATGGACCGGGAGAAAGGTTGAAGGGCTTTAATATGTTTTTGACCAAAATGTTTGTGCCAAGATAGTATTTTCCACCACCTACCATCACTCAATTCACTTTAACCTACACACCCCACACACCCCACACATCATCCTGGGTGGTGACTTCAATGCCAAGACGTCGGCCTGGTTTGTTGACAACCCCGACACAGACAGAGGGCTGGTACTACAAAACCAAACCGATAACCTCATCATCCTTAACGACATCCATCAACATACCCATATTCCTCACCAAGCCCTCTATAACCCATCATCTCCAGACATCATCTTTTGCTCCCCAGAACTCGCCCCCACAACATCCTGGGGGGTGGTCAGAACCTTAGGCTCTGACCACCTCCCAATCATTATCACCACCAAAACCAGACTCACCCCAGCTAGCCACAAACACAAATACACCAATTATAAAAGAGCTAATTGGGAAGCATTCACAAATGAGACAGAACAACACTTCACAACTCTAAACAGTACACCCATCACTAACATCAACAATGCTGTACACATACTCAATAAAACTATCCAAAAAGCTGACAAGAAACACATTCCAAGAGGTAACAGAAAAAGACACAACCCCAACTTCACACCAGAAATTCAAAACCTCATCAGACAACGCGACATACTGAAACACTCCCCAGCACCCCACACACAAGACATCACACAACAAATTCAAGCACTCAACACCCAAACTAACAACAAAATACAAGAACAACAAAAACTAAATTGGAATAACTTCCTACAAACACTTGATCACAAAACAAACTCCAAAAAACTCTACAAAACACTAAACAGCATCACACTTTCCAACAGCAACACAACACAATCACATGCTGCAATCACAACAACAGACTCTACTCCTTCATGTAAACAACAAGCAAACACTCTCATCAATCACTTCTCACATGTCAGCCACCTAAAACCTCACAAAGACGACCGACGTGTCATCCGACGTAAGAGACAATTCCCCACAGACCCTGACTATACACCCTTCACCAATCACCAGACAAAGCATATCATCAACAATCTCAAGCACTCACCCGCCTGTGGCCTAGACAACATAAGCAACATACACCTCAGACACCTGGGACCACAAGGCATACAAGCACTCACTAACATATCAAATTACAGCTTTTCACACAACACAATACCAGACATTTGGAAGCATGGTATCATCATCACATTCCCCAAACCCAACAAAGACCCCACGCTACCCTCCTCGCACCGCCCCATAACACTCCTTTGCTCCCCCTCCAAAGTCATGGAACGCCTAGTATTACAACTAATTACACCTGACCTACCCCTGGCTCCAACACAACATGGCTTTAGGCCACTGCACTCCACAAACACTCTTCTCACAGACCTTACACAAAGAGCTTTCGACGGCATCAACTCAGCTAGACCACCACACAGATCACTATTAGCCACACTCGACATTAGTAAAGCCTTCGATGCCATCCCCCGCCACAACCTAACAAACAAAATCTACAACACAAACATGCACAACAACACAAAAAGATGGCTGGCCAACTTCCTAGCAGGCAGATGTGCACACGTATCTTTTGCCGGTCAGTCATCTAACATCAGAAACTTTCCAAACGGAGTCCCACAAGGATCCGTCCTATCGCCCGCACTCTTCAATCTGTATATGTACGATATAACTACACCCAATACGCCCGTAATAAACTTAGCCTCCTATGCAGATGACATAACACTCACATGCACACACCATGACCCAAAAAGAGCAACAGATCTCCTTCAACCCTATCTCAACACACTACATGGCTGGTGCACTACAAACAGACTTAATCTAGCCCCAGCCAAATCCACCGCAACCCTGCTCACAAGTTGGACAGGAGAACACGAATACATCCCTCAACTCACCATAAACAACACACCCCTAACACATACACACACACCCAAAATCCTAGGAGTAACATATGATACTCATATGACATTCAAACAGCACACCACAAACATTAAAAAGAAACTGACACCCAGACTTAACGCCCTCAGGTCACTTGCTCACACAAAATTTGGACACAACAAAGAAACTACCACCACAGTATATAAACAATACATAAGATCAGTGATGGAATACGCAAGCCCAGTCTGGGCTTCTAACCTAGCTGAAACACATCATAAGACCTTACAGACTATTCAAAACAAAGCCCTGAAGATCATTACAGGCTGCACAGCTACTGCACCCACAGATCACCTACATCAAGAAACCAAAATCCTCAAAGTCAAAGACCATCTGGACATTAGAGGCACTCAATTCCTGGCAGCAGCCTCCACGAACCAAGACCACCCACTAAACTACATGGCAACACACCCACAGACACCAAGAAATATCAAAACAACACCCAGCACACGGTATCACACACAATTATTGTCCTCTCTCCCTCCCTGCCAACCCCGAACCAACTTCCAGAAGCACATCCATACTCATATCTCTCACCGATCCATCCACTCACTCACAGACAACACGCAGCTGCATGCACGACCTCCCGAAATCCATCCTTCCGAATCCTCCCTTCCTCGCGAGGACAGAGTCCACCTGGCCAGGCTGAGATGCGGACACCATCCAGCTCTCCTGAGCTATCAGAAGAGACTGGATGACTCCGTTGTCGACGCCTGCCCGGGATGTAACACAGCACCCCATACCATTAAACACATCATAGAAGACTGCATTTCACACAACCACTTACGCCAACAACACAATGTACACTCAATGAGAGCTCTGTGGGAAAGCCCGATCGTGGCCATGGCCTTCCTCAGGGACTCGGGGCTGTTCGGCCAGGCAGCTTAGGGAACAACAACAACAACAACCTATGCTTGCCTTACCTAACCCAACCCTAATCGAACTTTAATTAATGTAATCTAACCTAATCCAAACTAATTATCTATTACCAAACCTAATCCAAAATAACCTTAAGTAACTTGACCTTAACATCCTACCCATTAACTAACATTATCTAGACTAACCTAAACAAACTTGAGCTAATAAAAGCTAACATACTTACCCTGAAATGCCCTGAGCAAACCAAACACAACCTAAGCTAACAAACCTCAGCCAGTAGGCACACCAACTCACATAAAGACAAAAGCACCTATGAATGAACTAACCACTAACCCATATAAGTGATCCTGAAATAACCAAATGCTGCAATAGTTTTTGAAAAATGTTATTTACATACAGATACACAACGGCAGTCACATTATCTCCACAAACCTGTATTGATAAATATCCACCTCCTCCCTGACAATTTCACCATATTAAAAACCTAATATTCCACCTCCCTTGTAATACCAACAGCCTAAACATTTAATATACGATAATGATACTTCCCCTTTTCAATATCAGTATTATTTTTGGAAGGCTTCATAATATTTTGACAAAAACTTGAATCGCATAGTTTATCCTAACCCTACGATATTAACCCTTTGAGGATCATGACGTGTTTTAGCAGTGTATTATGGTTGTTAATAGTCGATCTTATACAGCTTAGGAAAGCCCTTAATACTCAAAGGTGTAAAGTCGACCTTAAACTCCATTTGTATTCGTATGTATGAGTTTCGATTAAGTTACGTTAAGTTAATACATTTGAATATTTTATATCGATGTAGCCTGTGCATCATTAAATGTTGTTTTCATGTAATTAACTTGTGTTGACCTATGTTTACCTTGTTTGACCTATTGTATCCTAGTATATCATGTTACTACAATAGTATACTACTTGACCTATTTTCTGAACTAGATGTTAAATAAAAACCAGTGGCCACCAACATAACTTTGTGTTGACCTCCTGGTTTGAGCCGCGGGGTCTGTAAGGTGTTCACGGATAACACTTTATACTATAGTTTATACACGATATTGGGCAAGTGAAAGTCAATTATATCATTGTCAGGTTGATATTAAAAGTTTGGTAAATCCGGCATCACATGAACGTTTTAATGTTTAAGCCTGACTTTTGATCGTCAACTGATATAATACTTGTCACTTAATCGTTTGAAGGATATGGCGAATGTTGACAGTTTATTCTGGCTATAATTGGATGATTTTAAGCAACTTAGAAAGGATTTGTGGGAAATGTAAGGGTAAAGACTATCTCAATTAACCCACTTGACTTCTACATACCCTTTCTAATATGAGTAATATCATCAAATAATAGCCAGAACACAGCAAAGAAAAGCGTAATCAGATCTTGGAAGTGTTAAGTTACTCTATTTAGACTCTGGTTACCAACACCAATGGACAAACTCCCGAAAATGTTGCTGGAATTATTGTGGTCAGCGATAATTTACGATAACACTTTTCGTGTGACAGTCCCTTAACACTATTTGGTCCCAGGGTATATATATATATATATATATATATATATATATATATATATATATTGTTACGTATCTTGATCCTCAAGTGGTTAACTTGATGAATCTAGATAGCACAGAGATATATATTAAGGTATCAGTCAGCTGAAAGCAAAACGAGAAGTAAAATCTAATAAAAAAAAATCCTGTTGTTGCTTCCTTTCCTTTTGGATCTTAGGACTTGGTATCCTTAAAGCTCGGTTCACACATTCCCGTCCTGACCTTCCGTCCTCCCCCGACCAGTGAAAACGTATGCAATCGTGCAAGGACTCCGACCTAAACGTGTATGGTCTGTTCATGAACGTACAGTGACGCCACAGCACGGGCCGCGGCGGCGAGGGAGCCGTGCATTTTTGACATACCAAAAATAAACGGACCAACCGCCAAACTCGGTTCAAGGGCGGATCACCCACGTGACGGGTCAGAGCATAGGCGCCGTGTAGAAGAATCTATGCTGCGCCTAGACGCTACCAGACGTAGTCTATGCCCAGACCAAAATATTTGAAAGTTGAGACTGCGACATGCCAACGTCGCCTCACGTGATCACCCCGCGGCGTCCGCGCTAGTCCCTGCCCACCAAGCGTCCATAAAAGAGCCAGCCGCGTGTGGTCCTATCTCAGATCCCAAGCCGCCGTCAAAATAAAAAATCCCTCAAGTGGAAATCTGCCCATATTAATACTGTATAGTAGCATGCAGTTGGCTTGCATCTTCGTAGGTTTAATTGTTAATTTGTACATTTGTTGGTAGTCAAATTTCAATTTTACCCCGCCGAGTGCCAGGGACGTATATATATGTCCTCGCCGAAAAAAAATCGTAGCAGCGAAACGACAGCACCTATGGCTTTCATATTTCTACCACAAGTACCTTACCCTTTTGGCTACACACCACACAAATCCCAAATCCCTCCTCCCACCCACTCGCTGACTGTCGGTCCCGTCAGAAGGAAAAAAAAGGAAAATCTGTGGCGGCGAAACGACTGAACCAATCGGTTCCATATTTGTGTGACAAGTCCCTTACCCTTCTGCCTTCCCCCCACCACACCCCCAACCGCCTCCAACCACCCACTTCCAGCGTATCCGTACGAAAATAAGGAAAAAAAGGAAAATCCGTGGTGGCGAAACTACCTCACCAATCGGCTTCATATTTGTAACATGAGTCAATTACGCTTCTACCTTCCCCCCACCATCCCCCAAACTACCCTCCCACGACCCTCCTACCCATACATTCCGATATCATAAAAGTCTCTGTAGTCTATAGTGTCTTTTCAGGTACTTTCGGGACCATCGGAGACCTGATTTCTGGCGAAAATGGACAAGGGGAGTGTTTTTTTTACCATTATCCTTCCTTTCTCTCCCAACTTGATAGATTAAGCCAAAAAAAAAATATATATATCTGGCACTGGCAGAAGCACACCGTCAAAATTGGCTGGCACTCAGTGGGCTGGTTGAGACTGAGGTGTCTCTGTGCCACGCCCCAATATATATGCATGATGGGGGCCATCGCCGACGACACTGCGGCCATCATATTTTGGTCGCAGTGTACAAAGTACAAAGGAGTACAAAGTACAAAGGAGTACAAAGGAAATCAAGCAACAACAGATCTAGTGACCCTTCTAGGTTGCTTGTCCTCCAAAACACTGAGGATCAAGTGTCCAAACAGTGGTTTAGAGTGGGTAAGGGAACATTGGAAAGGGAATTACTGCCCTGGAACTAATGTCCGTGGCAGGATTAGGAAGTTAGTAGGGGACAGATGGGTTAGTAACTGAGGGGGGAATAAAATAAAGTTATTTATTTACAAACGCAGTCAGTCGCGGGTTTGAAGCGAGATATTTGTCTAGGCGGAGTTTAAATGAATCAACGGTGATGCAGTCTATAACGTTTCGGGGAAGCCCATTCCACAAGTTGACAACTCGATTGAAGAAGAAATTCTTAAATTCGTGTGAGTTAAAAGATTTACCAATAATTTTGCAACCGTTTCCCCGCGTGTAATTAGATTGGTCGATAGTGAAGTACTTACTACAGTTCATATTGTCGATGCCTTTGATGATTTTGAACACTTGAATTAAGTCACCTCTTAATCTGCGCTGGGTTAAAGGAAATAGATTTAATTCTCTAAGACGCTCTTCGTATGGTTTGTTCTTTAGGCTAGGTATAATTTTGGTAACTCTACGTTGAACTCGTTCTAGCTTGTTTATATCTTTTTGGTAATAATGGCACCAGGATTGAATGCAGTATTCCAGAAGAGGGCGGACTAAGGAATTGTAAAGGGTTAGGATAACTTCTTTGGATTTATGCTCAAATGACCTGCCTATAAAGCCAATTATTTTGTTTGCCTTCTTAACCCGGGAGCTGCGGGGAGACTCTTAAGAGTTCCCCCGGCGCACTGCGGGTAGACTCTTAAGAGCAGAGACTTTGAACACGTACCAAAACCGCGCGTTTATAGCCAGGCGGCTGAAAATTGGTGTGGGTATTGTACTACATGTCAACTCTCGATACCACCCCGCCAAACGCTCGCCCCGCACTCGTGCAAGCACCACCGCGCCAGTAACCACGCACTAGTCATGGAGCCTACACGTCCCTCACGCTCGCTCCCTGATGACACAACCAGCCCTCCTTCTGGTGGTGTTAGCCGCCGTGGAAGGCAGAGGGTGGCTGCCAAAGACCCTAGCTACCAGTACGACACGCCCTACAGCTCAGAGGACGAATCACCAGCACCAAAAGCACGTAAAACACGTGCAAGCAGGGCAATGGCACAGAGGTCATTGGTCTTTCGGGACACTGCCACCACGACCCAGGCCACTGCAACAACCACTACCACCACCACTGCCACCACTGCCACCCCTGCCACCCCTGCCACTGGTACCAGCGACGCAGGAGGCCGCCCTAGGGCTGCATTACCTGCGGGGGCAGGAAAAATGAAAGGCACGGGCGTAGGGAAGAGAACCCGTACGCCAGCCACAGTGCCCCTACCACCACCACCACCACCAGCCCTGGCCCAGCTGCCCCTGCCGCCCCTGCCGCCCCTGCCGCCCCTGCCGCCCCTGCTGCCCCTGCCGCCCCTGCCGCCCCTGCCCAAGGAACAGGGAAGGGGAAGGGGAAAGGGAGAGGGAAAGTGACAGGGAAAGCGACTGCTGGCCCTGGTGTCCCTGCCGGCCCTGCTGCCCCTGCCGCCCCTGCCGCCCCTGCTGCCCCTGCCGCCCCTGCCGCCCCTGCCGCCCCTGCCCAAGGAACAGGGAAGGGGAAGGGGAAAGGGAGAGGGAAAGCGACTGGGAAAGCGACTGCTGGCCCTGGTGTCCCTGCCGGCCCTGCTGCCCCTGCCGCCCCTGCCGCCCCTGCTGCCCCTGCCGCCCCTGCCGCCCCTGCCCAAGGAACAGAGAGAAGGGCGACAGGCACCACCATCATCTTGCCATCAAGGCCACGCACCACTGCTGCCCCTGCCGCCGCCGCCCCTGCCGCCGCCGCCCCTGCCGCCGCCCCTGCCACCACCTCTGCTGTCCCTGTCCATAAGACTCCCGCACGTGCCAAAGTGACCCGGAAAACTCTTACACCATCTAAGTATGCCGCCCTGCTGTTTGATGGTGATTCGCAGGACATTGGCAGCCCGGGTTTCGACGACGAAGCCCTAGCACGGGACCAAGGGTGGGGGGATTTGGGAGTGGACAGTGGGAGTGAGTCCGACGTCGGTGACGAAAACGAGGAAGGGCATCGTCTGTCGAGTGAAGAGGAGGGTAATGATGATGAAGTGCTGTATCGCGACCATGGAAGCGATATTTCAGACGCAGAAGAAGACGCAGACGACATTCCGATCCCTGGCATGCCTTCGTTCGATTGGTCTGACGGGGTCAATTTTGTACCTGACGTGCCCCAGTTCAATCCTGGGACGTCAGGAACAACTGACAACTGGCCCTGTGATGATCAAGCGAACGAAAGCGACTTCTTCCTCGCTTTTTTCGACATGGAGGTAATGACGTACATCGTTGCCCAAACAAACGCCTACTACAGGTGGGTGTTTGGCAGATTGGACGTCCTTTCTCCAAAAGCGAGAATACGAGGCTGGGTGGATACGACTGTGGCAGAATGTCTGACGATCTTTGCCTTGTTGTTCCTCATGCCTCTGATCAAGAAGCATGTGTTGCAACACTACTGGAAGCACGACCCTCTCATCGCCACCCCAACTTTCAATAAGTTCATGACTCGTGACAGATTTTTGTTGCTGCTAAGATTTATGCACTTTGCAGACAACGAAAATCCTAACAGGATTGACAGGATATGGAAAGTTCGGGAGGTGTTCACCATGTTGTTGGAGAGGTATAGGAAATACTTTTACCCCTTCCTCAATTTGGTGATTGATGAGTCGCTCGTGCTCTTCAAACGACGTCTTGTTTTCAAGCAGTATATCCCCTTGAAGAGGCATAGGTTCGGAATCAAGCTCTTCGTGTTGTGCGACTGTGAAACTGGAATAGTGCTTGACATGATCGTGTATACAGGCACTGACATTGACATACCGAAAGCCGCTGCCAATGACCCCATGGGCATGTCAGGTGCCATCGTCAGGAAAATGTTGGCACCTTACCTGGGCAAAGGCCACATCATCTACACTGACAACTGGTATACTTCTCCTGCTCTCTGCCAGTTTCTTTATGACAACCAAACGGGGTCATGTGGGACTGTCAGAAAGACAAGAAAGTTTATGCCAAAGTTCACAGGTGATGTCATTCCTCTCACAGATGCCTCCTCCAGTGACACACCTTCAGAAGACGACCTGGCCCAGGAACACCGCGAGAGGCATGTGCGAAGAAGGCGACGAAAGGGGCAGAAATACAAGCAGCTCGAGAAGTGTGGGAAACTGATAGCCCTGAAGTGGAAGGATAAGCGAGACGTCCACCTGCTTTCCACCGTCCACACAGGTGCCCAGGTGGATTCTGGCAAAATCCACTACCGAACCAGGAAGACAATCTACAAGCCCGACATGGTAGTGGACTACACCAAAAACATGCGCCTGGTGGACAAGTCTGACTGTCAGCTGTCAGGTGTTGAGTGTCTGAGGAAGACTGTGAAGTGGTATCACAAGCTCTTCCTCCACCTAGTTGACATAACGATGCTGAACGCCTACAACTTGTGGTTGGTGAAGAAGGATATGGCCCCAAACCAGAAGCTGAAATTCCGGGAGTTCGTGTACAACGTCTCCTACCAACTCCTGGAGAAGTATGCCACCACCACTCACAGACGTACGGCATGGCGTGGGGATCACGTTCCTGACCGCATCCAGCTGGGTGTCGAAAGACACTACACAACCAACACCGAGCTGATTGGCACTCGTCACAGGCAGGTGCAGTGCACCGTCTGCAGCTCCAGTGTGAGGAAACCCCATGTGACCAAAAGAGTCACCTCAATGTGCGCCGAGTGCAAAGTTGCACTCTGCCTGGGTGACTGCTTCAGGGACTACCACACCTTCAAGAACTACTGAGTGTCGGCCCCTGCCCTGCCCTGCCCTGCCCTGGACTCGCCCCGTGCCCTGCCCTGGACTCGCCTCCTGCCCTGCCCTGCCCTGGACTCGCGCCCTACCTTACCTGACCTGACCTAATTGATCACGCTACCTCATAATGTAACATATATATTATATAATGTATAAGTTCCAAAGATGTCCCTGTGATATAGCTTTTACATTATATAATTGTATGTTTCATTATTTAGTTTATAAGTTTCAAAGATTTACATGTAATATGCCTTATTTTTTAGTATATCAATATATATGTTTGTTATTAGCCTAAGTAATGTGTATATAATTATTTTCTTACCTCAAATGAATTGTACAAAAATAAATATGTTTCAATAAATCATGTCAAACCTACTATGATAATAAAATAAAACAATAAAAAAAGAAAAAAAGAAAACAAGGTCATGTCATTGTATTCTTACAATATGATATATTCTATGAATATTTCATATTGTTTGAATACAATGGCATGATCTTGTAAAAAAAAATTTTTATAAAAATGTTCTAGACAATATAAAACCTTCCCCATAACCCCCTCCTGGATTCGATCCCACTACCCTACGACACTTTGAGTTTTCCAGTCCGCGACCTTACCAACCATGCCACAGGAGCTCATACCAAATATCACTCAAAACTTCGTGTCTACAATCGAAATGACAATATACAAAAAAATGAATTATCCCACCAATTTACGTTTGTAAATTGATGGGATTATCAATTATATCATGCCAAGGTTTATAATAGTTTGTCTCTGTCAAGAATTAGTAATTATATAACTTTATTCTGTCAAAAATTGCCCAAACACTCAGCAAAATTGCCCCTCTCAGTGTGACTCCACTCATTTTCACACGGTCAGGCGGTCACGAGGTGACCCTTGCCGCTCCTTGATTCTCCAGCTACAGCAGCTCTGTCTGGGAACAAAATTGGTATAAATACAATAATGGATAAAATACTCTTCACAAATACATTTGTATTGTATAATATTGTAAATAAAAATGAATAATAACTGTGTGGGTGTCGAAAATTGCTCAACCAGCTTTCTTATGTCTCGCCTACGCGCGTATATTGGATTATACATAGTCATGACTGTCATACAAATAATTGCAGTAGGTCTCGAATATACATTTAGATTGCATATTACTTCGAAATAAATAAGTAAACGTTTCTCTGGTGGCAATCTACCCTTTCGCAGGTGTAAGGAGACACCAGTCTATATTTAGCCCTCTATCACAACAGGCAATCTGCCTGTGTTGACTCAGCACCGTCGCTGGTGGTCTATAAATATAGTACTTTATTTACAGTCAATGGCCTACATGTTTCTGTGGTACTTCACATGTGTCTAAAATGCAATGTCTGCTTGCATAAAAATGCAATTCTGAAGTCCATTTATATGTACGACATACGCATGTCTCAGTTTCTCTCTCTCTCTCTCTCTCTCTCTCTCTCTCTCTCTCTCTCTCTCTCTCTCCATTCCTGACTCATGTTATTGTAGACCTGTTGATGGCAACGAACACCAGCCATCTGGTAGACATAAGGGTCAAAATACCAAACATCAATACGCCTGGGGCGCCTCCACAATTATCACTAAGCTGGTTATCTATCTAGAGATCTGCCTGACTTCCATCTCTCCACGACTCACTCACTCACTGCACCCCTGCATGCCTCCCTCCCACCCACCCACCCCCAACCCCCCCTTTCAGGCTTCCGTCTGCTAGAAACACATTCACAATTTGCGTAAATATCGCATCAATTGGGCTATATGCGGTATATTCCTTGTTATATGGGACGCCTACATATGTACACGTCTTTATTATAGCATGAGAGTGCTCTAAATACAAGATTGACGTGATATTTATGGCGTAACACACCCTCTCCCCCTTTCATTCCCACCACAACTCACTCACACCTTGGTTCACGCATAGAAACTCATTGATAATGTGCGTAAATATCGCATGAATTGGTTTATATGCGGTATATATTTTGATATATGGCACGTATACATACGTACAAGTCTGTATTATAGCGTGACAGTGCTCTACGTACAAGATATACGTGATATGTATGGCGTAAACCACACTCTCAGCTCATAAATTGCCGCCAAACCTCCAACACATCTTCATTCCCGCCTAAATATTCTCTTATAATTCCCTTATATATTGCAATTTTTGGTCACTATGAGGCATATTCATTGTTATATGGGTGCCCTACACATGTATACATACTCTAAATAGCCTAAAAGGGCTCGAAAAAGGAGATATACGTGATAATACGCGGTAACCCACCCCCTCCTCCCTCTCCTTCTATCCCCTGCGCGCGTAAATATTCGGCAGGGAAATCTCGCCGCTCGATGACAATCTAGCCGCGCGGTGCCATTCGCTCCACATTTTTCAACTACGGACCGTTCCCCTACCCCCCCCAGACATTTTTTGGGGGGTCAAATATATATGGGCCGATGCACGCAAACATTCCCTACACGATGATGTACTTTTTATCGAAATTGGCAATAGGTCCCAAAATCATCATAGGTGCGCACAGTCTTACCCTGTAGAAAACCCCCTGTGCGCCGCGGAGAGGTTAACAACTTCTGAACATTGTTGACTCGGTTTTAGGTTACTCGATATTGTTACTCCCAGATCGGTTTCTCTGTTTACATTCTTAAGCTGAGTGCCATTCATCGAATAGTTTGCTTTCTCATTTAGGTATCCGATATGTAGTACTTTACATTTATCCGCATTGAAACTCATTTGCCAAATTTGGGCCCAACATGACAATTTATCTAGATTGTGATGCATATCGTCAACTTGTTCTTTTGAGAGTACGCTATTTGCAATTTTTGTATCGTCAGCAAATTTTGAGATTGTACAGGTGAGACCCTCATCTATGTCGTTGATGTAAATTAGAAAGAGAATTGGTCCTAGTACCGATCCGTGGGGTACCCCGCTACTTACATTGGTCCATTTAGATGCCTTACCGTTTATGACTACTCTTTGCTTTCTGTCACTGAGCCAATTTTCTATCCATTTCAACACACCGTCTTGTATTCCATGCGCTTTTAGTTTTAGCAGTAAACGTTTGTGGGGAACTTTGTCAAAGGCCTTTTGAAAATCAAGGTATAATATCTACAGCTTTACTCTCATCGTAGAGGTTGAGGATATCGTGGAAGAAGTCTAAGAGGTTTGTTAAACAGGAACGTTTTTTACGAAAGCCGTGTTGAGTATCTTTAAGTATGTTATTTTCCTCTAAGTGATTTACGAGTCTGTCTCGTATGACCGTTTCTAGCATTTTACATACAACTGAGGTTAAGCTAATTGGACGATAGTTACTGGGTAGGGATTTGCTGCCTTTTTTGAATATCGGTGTTACGTTGGCTAGCTTCCACTGATCAGGCATAGTTCCAGACTGCAAGGATTTATTGAATAGTAAAGTCAGTGGTTTGGAGAGCTCAACCTTAGCTTCCTTCAGAACTCTAGGCGAGATTGTATCAGGTCCAGGCGTTTTATTTACCTTGAGTTTATCTAAACAATTCAATACTTCTCTCTCTGTAACGGTGATATTGCTTAGAACATCTGAATTATCAATCTGAATCGGCGATGGTGTAGGGATATCACTGAGGTCTTCTGTTGTAAAAACTGATGCAAAGAAGGTATTGAGGGCATTACTCATTTGTACTTCGTCTTTGGTGTATTCTCCATTTTCATCGACTAACGGTCCAACAGTTGAAGTAACTACTTTTTTCTTTCTGATATAACTATAGAATTCTTTCGGGTTTGTTTTACTTTGATTCGCAATATGTAACTCTAAGGTCTTTTTACTTTGCTTAATTAACTTTTTGGCTTTCCGTCGTAGCTCTACAAATTTCACCCGTTCTTCGTCATTTTGTGAGGATTTTAATCTATCATTAGCAAATTTTTTAGCAAGCAGGCAGTTTGAAATATCTTTATTCCACCATTTGGGCTTATTATTATGGCCTGGACGCCGTATTTTCGATGGTATGCAGTCTTGCACTGCTTTTAGGTAAGTGGTTTCGAATAACTTCCAAGATGTATTTATGTCATTATTGTTAATTAAAAAGCTCCAGTCAGTTTCTTTAAACATAGCTCTAAGTTTATGGAAGTTTGCTTTCTTGAAATTAAGGACTTTTTCGATGCTACTATTTGGTTCGTTACTAGTAAACTTTAAAGTGAAAGTTATCGTATGATGGTCACTGTTACTGAATTCATCACCAACATTTAAATTCTCTATTAATTCTTCTTTTGTTGCAAGTACATTGTCAAGAACGTTATTACCACGGGTCGGCGTTCGAACAAATTGATAAAGCGAACTCTCTTGCAAGTTCGTATACAAGTCATGTCCGGAGTGTGAAGTAAGAGTATCGCCCCACTTGGTCACAGGTAAATTAAAGTCGCCAAAAATTACGGTATCTTGCGAGTTACTTACATCTGCAATTTGTTCATAAATTTCTAGGTCAGTTTGCACTGATTGAGCTGGAGGTCTGTATATTAATGCAGGTATTATTTTTGTACCTTTATTATTCTTTATTAGCACAAAAGATGCGTCGACGTTCACAATTTGAGGTTTTGACAAGAGGGTAGGGTTAAGACTTTCTTTGATATAAAGTAAAACGCCACCTCCATTTCGATTTATTCGGCTTTTCTCAAACATTACATAACCGGGAAGTGAATACTCTGCTAAAAAGTCTCTATCTTCTGTATTGAGCCAAGATTCTGTTATGCCAATCACATCATAATTTTCTGTAAACACTAGCTCCTCTAAATCTGAAAATTTATTGCGTATGCTACGAGCGTTTGCATAGAAAACCTTTGAATTTGTTATTTTAGAACTCACGGAACGCTCTTTAATAATATTTTTGGTTCTTGTCGGATCTACATTTATGTTCATGGCTGTCCTCGGTCCTCGCTGTCTTCGGTCCTTATCGCTGGTGGTCCTCGGTTGCCTCTGTTTTTTTCTTGGCGTTGGATGATTTATGTCACTGCTGCTTCTTCTCTGATGGCGTTTTTTGATCCATGGCTGCGGACTGCTTCGTGTAGGAGACGACCCATGCGTGCTGAACCCACAGGGTTTAGATGAGTGCCATCCTTGCGGAACAGAGTAGGCTGGTTGTAGAAGTTGTCCCAGAGGTTGATGAATTCAACTTCTTCCCTCAGACACAAATATTTTAGTCGGCTATTTGTGCTGAAGGCCTTGTCGTAGAATTTATCAGGTGCGTCGATCTTGGGGAGAATGCCTGAGATGATGATATTCCTTGACTTGTTTTTGTAGTGCTGGATCATCTTGCGATATTTCTCCATCAACTCTTCGGATCTGGTGCGCATGACGTCATTTGAACCAGCATGGATGACAAAAAGGGTATTTTCATTTGCATCCTTTGTGGTATCTTCGAAGGCTTCCACAATGTCGTCCAGTCCAGCTCCTGGGATGCAAAATCTTTTTCGTTGATTTGGGACTCTGTCGCAGAACTCTTCGACCTGTCCTCGTAGGATGGAATCCCCAACGAGCCTGGTCTCTTCTGGTTCGTCTTCCATCTCTACCAATATCTCAAATCTGTTTGACATTGTGACTGGTAGATGAGACCTTTTCTGCGTTGGCCGTGCACCGTTCCTCACTGGTGTAAATCCGGAAACCTGTGGTGGCGGGACTCTACGTGCAGGTCGGGGAGAGGAGTGGTTAGAACGGGGGCGAGGGGTTGGTACTGTTCGTGCTAGCAGGCTTCTTGCACGAGGAGTGGGGGAGAGACTAAGGTGAACAGGGCGGCTGTCCTGGTTTGATGTCGGCTCAGGTTCGTCAGAAGCATCTGCTGCAGTGTCTACTGCAGGTGTTGGATTGTTGGCAGATGACGTTGGGGCGGTGGTGGATGCTGGAGTTGAAACAATTGGAGTTAGTGATACTCCAACGTTGAGTGTTACAAACTCTTGGAGTGATTCCAGCTTCCTGGTGAGGGCGTTGATCTTGTTGTGGGCTTCATCCAATTTTGCTATCAAATCCTTTCGTTGCTGGCAGAGTCGGCAGACTTGTGGATCGGCAGGAGCAAACATGGAAGCACCAAACCTACCGGCGCAGTTCGTACAGGCACGAGGCATGGTGACGATCACTTTCTTCAGATCACTTTACTCACTTAAAAACACTTAACTCACTTTAAAAACACTAAACTCACTTTAAAAACACTAAACTCACTTTAAAAACACTACACTCACTTTAAAAACACTTCACTTACTTAAATAGGCCTAACCGAAAACAAAAAAATTGCAATACACACAAATAGGTTATCAGCGGTGATAGCCTAACCGAAAATTAAAACAAAACAAAATTAAATTTGAATACGCAGTGATAGCCGAACCGAAAACAATTTTTTGTGTATTTAAACAGAAATAGGCCACCAGGGGTTATAGCCTATCCTAACCGAAAACAAAAATTATGAAATACCGGTACGCAGAAATAGGCCACCACCGGTGATAGCCTAACTGAAAATTTAAAAATTGAAGTACGCAGAAATAGGCCACCAGGGATGATAGCCTAGACTAACCGAAAACAAAAATAACCGAAAACAAAAATTATGAAATACCGGTACGCAGAAATAGGCCACCAGCGGTGATAGCCTAGACTAACCGAAAACAAAAATAACCGAAAACAGAAATTATGAAATACCGGTACGCAGAAATAGGCCACCAGCGGTGATAGCCTAACTGAAAATTTAAAAATTGAAGTACGCAGAAATAGGCCACCAGGGATGATAGCCTAGACTAACCGAAAACAAAAATAACCGAAAACAAAAATTATGAAATACCGGTACGCAGAAATAGGCCACCAGCGGTGATAGCCTAACTGAAAATTTAAAAATTGAAGTACCGTACGCAGAAATAGGCCACCAGGGATGATAGCCTAGACTAACCGAAACCAAAGATATCCAAAAACAAAAAAGTATGAAATATGCAGAAGTAGGCTACCAAGGGTGATAACCTACCTAAAAAAGCTAAACAAATATATATATATATAATAGAATATGTAACTAAATATACAATTCACCAAATAGAGATTATATAAAAATAAAGTGTAACTGCACACAATGGGTTAATATACTGTATCAACAGATGGCACTGGTGTCACTGTAGGCTAGTCAAGCAGGATTATATTTAGATAAACAAAGTTATCAGTCAAAGGTTACTACAAGATCATGCAAGCAACAACTAAAATTACAGATATATATAGATACAGTAGGATACTGAATACGATAAATACTAGAGTTAATAAGAAAATACAAAGCTAGGTCGATTAGAGGTGCGCATGCGTCGTCTGCTACAAGCTAGGA
Source organism: Paralithodes platypus (assembly GCA_032716605.1). Taxonomy (NCBI): domain Eukaryota; kingdom Metazoa; phylum Arthropoda; class Malacostraca; order Decapoda; family Lithodidae; genus Paralithodes; species Paralithodes platypus. The sequence goes on along the minus strand of CM064512.1, from coordinate 57,851,992 downwards.
TAACAAATGTAAACACCAATGTTTATCAGTCAGAAAAGCAATAAAATAACATGCACGGCACTACAGAACTATGTGGAGGTTAAACAAGCACTTAACTACTGTTCATGCAATGAATAAAGGAAATTGGGATATGAAATACTCAAATTAGGATCGAGTTTTCTCAGTGGCGATGCGGAGCAGTTGGCGATGCTAAAGCCGGCGGGTGAGTGTGACATTAATCACACAGGAATGTGTGACTCGAGCTTTATTGACTGATACTCTTTAATTATGGAAAAATACTGAAACTAATTAAAGTCATGTAGTATTTATAAAGAATTATTATTTAACCGGAGCTTAGTAGGCTATGGTTATGAACCGAATAAGTTATAAAGAATATTTCTGTCGTCGCAGTGTCGTCGCAATGCCGTCACAGTGCGTCTCAGACAGGTCGTATTCAGACTTATTAGGTCGCCTTCCAAAGGGACTGGTCGTGGCACCAAGTCGCCGCCCATGCTCCGTCTACCGGGGCGGTCACGTGTTGAGATCTCTGTCCACTAACCGTGCATGCGCCGTCTTCCGGGGCGGTGCCGTGTTGAGGTCGCGCATCAGAGCCACACGTGGCCACTCGGGCCCACTCGGGACACAAGGTCATCCGTTTGATGCCGTCCAACAGTTTTTGGTGGTCGGGGGAGGACGGGAGGTCAGGACGGGAATGTGTGACTCGAGCTTTATTGACTGATACTCTTTAATTATGGAAAAATACTGAAACTAATTAAAGTCATGTAGTATTTATAAAGAATTATTATTTAACCGGAGCTTAGTAGGCTATGGTTATGAACCGAATAAGTTATATCTAAAGAAGGACTATTAATTATATATCAAGTCTTGAAAGATAAATATTAAGGTAAGAATATTTCTGTCTCTTACCCTTTTTTTAAATGAATAGATAGTTTTCTTATATCATGTCCTTTTATTTATATTTAATGTAGTTATTATTCTTGGTTCTTGTTTTACGTTAATAGTATTATATTATTATTATCAGGATTAATATCAAAGTCACATAAAAAGTTAGATATATTTAATAATTAGATAAATGTATTTCTTAACCACGTAACATTGAGGTTTGATTATGAGTAAATTAAGTTACAGGATCGCTTCATAGATTCGATTCAGGTCTCACTCAAATAATATGAAAAGCAAAAATAATATTTTGAAGCTAAAAGAATTTTCTTCAGCTTAGGAAATCACTAGAAGTAACATTAAAACAGCCATGTTAGTCTAAGGTGATATTACTAATATGAGACAATAGTATCACCGTACTTGTTCTTACCAGCAATGCAAGCTTAATTAAAAGAACATTAAAGAACTCGCAAGTATTAATATAAAACAATAGTATTACTTTTATCATAACCCAATTACTTAAAGAGTTTCTTTAGTCCACAAGTCAGTCAACTAAAATAGTTAAGTACATAATAGTAGCGTTAACGTTAATTCCCAATCACATATCTCACTAACCAACATAACGTAAGTGTTTACACCGAACACACTTAACACACACTTATATAATCTGACCGACAGTCACAATCCCATTATAATACTTCACCCCGTCTTCCTCCAGCTGCAAGTTCACCTTCCCAACTCCAAATGAGACTGATTTGAATGCCCACTACTCGGGTCTTATATACTATGCAATGATGGTGTAGGAACGAATCAGGAGGCGGGGGATGGTGCGCGCCCCAATCACAGATCCTCTAGTTGCGTAACAGGTGCGTGGTCCAATGGCGTTGATTGGCGTCGATCATCGTCATAGCGTCGTGTCATCAAAGTAGTTTGCAGGGTCCCCTATGACGCACGCATGTGTGAAGGCTTGTTTGCTGGTATGCAGACGAGCTGGTTTCTCACTCGCTGGTTCGCTCGCTGGTCTGCTTCGCCGCCTGGGTATTTCGGCACTCCTTCAACTCTTAATTCTAATTCTTAAATAAACATACAGGGCTCCGTATGTCAGACTTCCCCCCTAGAAAAGAGTTTAAGGAGTATAGTACATAATATACATAATACATAAATAGATTCACCACCAGATTGGCAACAGCAAGATAATAATGAAGATATAATAAGGATATCACCCAAAGTAGGCAACGTCTCCAGGTACCACATCAGAACATAGCCGGAACGTAGCTGGAGCGTTATTCGAACTGCAAGGCATCTCACAGCTGAAGGCTTGAAAGCGCACTACTAAAGCATGATATTTACCTCGCTACAAGGGAGAGCTAATTGCCAAAATCCTCTCATTAAGTTAATCTTACTGCTGTATGAGGCCAACCTGGTAAATGCAATCTTTAATTAATATGTGATAGGCAATCGGCTAGCACGTTCTGGACCCCCTTAATATGTTTAACATCCAGGGAGTATTCCTGCAGCAACAAACTCCACCTGGTCAGTCGTTGGTTTTTATTTTGGAACTTATGCAAAAAAATTAAGGGGTGATGGTCAGTATACACAGTGATGGCACCAGAGGCAGATTGCACATAGACAGCAAAGTATTGAAGGGATAAAATTAATGCTAGCAGCTCCTTCTCAATGACTGAATAGTTACGTTGAGCAGAATTTAATTTTTTACTAAAATAGCACACAGGATGCAATACTTCACAGTTGTCTTCCTGTAACAATACTGCACCAACCCCGGTATTGCTCGCATCCACTTCTAGGGAAAAAGATCTGTTAAATCAGGAGCTCGGAGTACAGGATAATTTGATAAAATATATTTGGTAGCATTAACCCTTAATTAGCGGCTCACCACATAAGTCGTATTTAATAAAGCTGGACTATGTGGCGGCGCTCGACATAGGTCGAGTGGCAATTTCAGCACGTAATGTTGCTGAGAGAGAGAGACAAGTGGTGGCAGGAGACTAGCGAGCGTATGACTGCTCCAGACCACCGCGGCGAACCTACTGACACGAATCTCAGCTCCCTCCTCCCTCTCTCACTCGCTACATACTGAATTATATGGGGAAAGTACCGAATTACATGCTTTTTGCACTCGCGTTGCACGGTTATTGCAAGAAAACTAGCCATCATAAAAGGATCGTTATGGTGTCATTCAAAGCTCTGTTTATGCCCTTTCAGGGATAGGTACTTGTTTTACGTTCTGGGTCTTATTTAGGCATGAAAATGATCACGTAAACAGCCCTATTTTGGCTAAAAACACCCCGTTGGGCGGTACATATAAATAAACCGCATAGGCCGCTCTTAAGGTGTTAAAGGCCTCCTCACATTCGGAGGACCACTCAAACTTCACATCCTTACGGAGAAGATCTGTCAGGGGAGCTGTTAACCTAGAAAAGTTTAAGATGAAACGCCTATAATAACCAATAATTCCTAGGTACCTTTGGATATGTTTCTTAGTGCTAGGAGTTGGGAATTCTAGAATAGACTCTACCTTTGCTTGAGGAGGTGCAACCTGCCCCTGACCTACCGTATATCCTAGATACTGGACCATACTCTTGACAAAGGTGCATTTCTTAAGATTAACCACCAGATTGGCATCAGCAAGATTTAAGAACAGCAATCTAAGTTGGTAAAGATGCTCCTCCCATGATTGTGAAAAGATAAGAATATCATCGATGTAGACAACGCATCCAGGTACCCCTTCAGTCACCAAATTCATGAGGCGCTGGAATGTAGCTTGAGCGTTTTTCAAGCCGTAGGGCATTACGTTACAGCAGAAGGCTTGATTGTTGACTATAAAGCATGATATTTCCCTCGCTCTAGGGGTGAGAGCTACTTGCCAATATCCCTTCATTAAGTCAATCTTGCTGATATAGGTGGCTGTACCAATCTGGTCAATGCAGTCGTCGATCCGTGGTAGTGGGTAGGTATCGTTCTTTGTGACAGCATTAACTTGCCTATAGTCCATATATAACCTATGGCTCCCGTCTGGCTTTGGCACAAGTATGACCTGACTACTCCACTGGCTTAAGGCCCTTGTGATCAGCTCATTTGACAACATGAAGTCAAGCTCGACCTGCAGTATACTCCTGCGTTGTGGTGAGACACGGTAGGGGGATAGTTTAATGGGAGTTGCATCCCCTACATCGATGTCGTGCACGGCCAAAGAAGTGAGCCCTGGAGTATCACGGAACACACTGGGAGACTGAGATAAAACAGAGATTAGTTGGTTCGCTTGATCAGAGGGAAGATGACATAGTATAGATGGTAATTCCCCCCAAGCTACTGAGTTATACTGAAAGTTGGATAGGCTACATGACAAGTCAAAGTCTGCGTGGATACCTTCAGGCTCTGGAACAGTCTGTTGCGGGTCAGAAAGAGAACTGAAGACTTCGTCCGCACCAGGCTGTCCACAGGTCCTGACATTCACTGCCACAGTGGGAGAATCTGGAGGAGAGGAATCAGGGGACCTATGGTAGGGTTTCAACATATTTATATGGAATACTTGCGTGGGCTTTCTCCTGTCTGGGGTAGTTACTAGATAATCGGTAATGCTCACCCTCTGAATGATCTTATATGGGCCCCTGAACTTGGCAAATAAAGGTTGGCCAAAAAGGGGGAGCAGGACCAAAACCTCATCACCGGGCTGAAACTCCCTCTCACGGGCTTTTCTGTCATACCAGTTCTTCATGGAGCTTTTAGCCACTGTCAAGTTTTGAGCTGCAAACTCACATGAGGATCTCAGCCGGGTTTTGAAATCTGAAACATACTTGAGGAGGTTTTGGTTCCCCTCCTGGCCAACTAGGCTATCCTGCAATAGTTGCAGAGGACCTCTTACCTGGTGACCGAAAACTAGCTCATTAGGGGAAAAATCTAGGGATTCAGTTGGAACCTCACGAGTAGCAAATAAAAGAAAAGGTACCCCCTTATCCCACTCAACTCCGGTCTCTGTACAATATTTACGCAACATTCCTTTCAAAGTTTGACGATACCGTTCGAGAACCCCTTGACTCTCTGGGTGGTAGGTGCTCGACTTAACATGCTCGATACCCAACTCCTTCAGGGACTGCTGAAAAGTGTTAGAGGTAAAATTAGTTCCTTGATCACTTTGCACCTCATGGGGGAAACCCATTCTGGTGAAGAATTTGAGCAGTTCCTTGATGACAGTTGGAGCAGAGGTAGTCCTTAAGGGTATAGCCTCTGGGTAGCGAGTTGCCATGTCCATAATGGTTAATAAATAATTGTTACCTTGGGAAGTCTTAGGCAATGGGCCTACAATGTCCACTACCACCCGAGTAAAAGGATTCTCGAAGACGGGCAAGGGCACCAGAAGATGTACAGGCACCTTCTGATTGGGTTTTCCTGTCATCTGGCAAGTGTGACACACTCTACAAAACTCCACTACATCTGCACGCATTCCTGGCCAGTGAAAGTGGGCTCTGATTCTGTCTAGAGTTTTTCTCACACCTAGGTGTCCTGCCAATGGTATACAATGTGCCTATTCCAAGATATCTCTACGACAAGGTTTGGGGACTACTACTTGATGGACGTCCCACGCCCCGTCATCGATTGGTCTGTGTGGCTGTCTCCATCTACGCCACAATACTCCTCCTTTGAGGTAGAAACATTCACCACCCTCCTTCTCACATTCCTCTTCACTCACGGCCCTGGCAGCTAACTCCTTGCATTCTCTATCATCTTTCTGTAGCTCTACCAGGCCACTAGGACAATTTGGAGGGGTTTCATGGTCATCGTTAGGGTCAAGATGAGCCATAAAGGTGTCAGATAAATCCACCTCAGTCACATCATCAGGCACAGTTGGAGCGTCATTCACACTCTCATCCCTTTCATCAACTCTTACATTCGGTACATTTCTGTCTGAGGGAACTGCTACTTGAGACATTGAACGTGTGACAGCACACACAGGGAAAACTGTTGGCATCTCCTTTTCGAGCTCACCGGTTAGTGGCTCGTTAACAGGGGAAAGTGACAAAATGGGGTCTGGTCGGACCTTCTCACCTGCTACATCATTCCCCAAAACGAGTGTTACCCCGGGCACAGGGATATCTTGGGACCTACACAAAGCTATGGTAGCCTCACCCTGTAGTAACTCACATTCCATTTCGCCTTTTACCAAGTATGCATAAAATTGGCCTCCAGCACCTCTCATTATAACTGGTTCGCCAGGTGGGCACTCAGTGTAAGGATTCACCATGAGGGTGCTAGTAGAACCTGTGTCTCTCAGAATTTTTACCTCATGCATGCAACCATTTAAACTCACGTTGCCAGATGAAATAAAGGGACGGTAACTGTCCTGCACTGATGGTGAAATTATTGTTGGCTTAACCCTAGTGGGTTGCACCACGCATGCTACTACACCCCTGTCTAGATGGTTTACGTTAGCTGCTAGGTACTCCTTCTGTCGAGAGTCCTGCATTAACCCGTGGAGCCCCGGCTAGTTTTGTAATGTTTGTTCACCAGACCCCGGCCGGTTTTCAAAAAATGGTTTTATTCCAGAAACAATAGCGAATGGGTTAGGAATGAAGGAAAAACCACGAAAAACCGCTCAAAAAGCTTAAAAAATGGTCCTACAGAGCCCCCGAAAACGTATTTTACAAGAGTAAAAAATTGAAGGCAATTACCCCCAAAAACCAGGTTATTGCACGCTCACGCGCACGCACGTGGACTTTGAGAGTTTTCAACCATCGGCACGGTTGCGTGGGATACGTACACAGTTCCCATACAAATCTGAGCCCTCTTGAGTGGCTACACCTGAGGTTACGGTCGGCGCAATTAGGGTGACGCGTCAGGCGCGTCTCTGGGGCTGTGCGTTACATACATCGCCGAAGCGTCAGACGCGTCGCTGGGGCAGTACGGGTTAAAGGAACTTTTGGTGCTAGGTACTCCTTCTGTCGGGAGTCCTGCATTAACCTAACAAGTGCGCATGGGGGTAATTGGAAACGTCCCCCTGTGCTGACGTATTTGAGGTGTTTCCGTTACTAAAATATAAATTGTACAATTAATAGCATTAATACTTATCCATATGCGCCTATTATGGGTTGATTATAAAGGTATTAACCTGAAACAACAATAAAACGAGTGAAAACAGCGTTTGGATGGTCAAAATCGGAGATATAGCCCGCGAGTTGTATAATGTATGGGTGAGGCAAGCTGCTTTCCCGCCAATTTCCCCCAAGGCCACTGAGACACAGTCGATCGATACTCTCTCTCTCTCTTGCACTCGCTTGCCATCAGTGATGACAACACCCTGCTTGCAACTCGCTAATGTTAGCACGAAAATATACCTCAGAATAAGGGAATAACAGGGAAAATAGGTGATAACTGAAGGAGAGGAGGAAAGTGGGGAAGGAGGGGAGGTAGAGGACTGAGATTTTGCATGGCCCAGGGGCCAAACAATTTTTTTTTTTTTTTTTTTTTTTTTTTCGATGTCAAAAGTTGATTTTTTTTTTCACTCACTCGTAAGAGTCTCCCCGCAGTCCGCCGGGGGAACTCTTAAGAGTCTCCCCGCAGTTCCCGGGTTAAAGGCACATATGGAGTTTGAGATACGGTGGCAACTGTCTGCCCCGATATCTCGGTTCTCTCCTTGGCCCAGCACTGATAAGCTAGGTGGCCTCTCTTGCCACAAAAAGTACATACTTTAGGGGATACGGGAACGTTCCCTCTTTGAGTACTACTATTACTTTGGGCCCCACCTCTGCTACCATTGCCCTGAGTCGCATTTTTAGTTGGGGGAACAATTCTATTTTGACTAGCTGGGGAAGACGTTACAGGATTGTGACTGGGTCGGTCAGATTTGTGATTGGGACACTTAGAATTAGAACTAGAATTATCGTAGGGCTTCTTTCCTCGAAATTTGTTGTTGAGCACGTATGTGTCAGCCATGTCAGCGGCGTCGGCAAGACAATCTACCTTTTTCCCCTTTAAATGATAGGATACAGAAGAATCAATTGTCCATAGGAAATTTTCTAACAGGACCAACTCCTTCAGATCGTTGTTGCTTGTGACTTTCTTACTCTTGACCGAATGATTGAAAGTTTTAGTCATGGTCCTGGCAAATACCTTATGGGTTTCTTCTACTTTCTTCTGGTTTTTACGGAAAGATTGCCTGTAAGCCTCAGGCTGTAATTGATAGGTTTTTAGGATAGCTTCTTTGAGATTATCATAATCCTGCCTAACCCTGCTACTTCTGACAAATACGTGGCTCAAGCCTGCCCTGTCAAAACGGTTTGTAACATAAAAGGCCATTGATCTCTTGTCCACCTCATACCTCCAGCAACTTCCTCAAACAAAACAAAGAAATCCTGCACATTATCCTCAGTGAAAGGTGGAATGACACTGGTCAAGGTCAATCCCAGAGGGGGAGCAATTAAGGGAGCATTTGTATTGAAATTTAGTTGAGCTATTTGATATCGACATTGATATTGTTCTGTCGTTGCTCTGGCTTGTTCGGCATTTATTCTGGCTTGTTCGACTTTTATTCTGGCTAGTTCTAGTACTTGATCAACGGTAAAACCAGGTGGCTAGGTTGGCTAGGTTTACTCGGGATCCCACCAACTGCTCCGTCTCCCTCCCCGCCTTCTACAGGGTACAGGTGGGTTTTTATGGTCTGAGCCACCTCTACTTTGGACATCTTTGAGACAGTTAACTGGAGATGTGAGGCAAGCACTTTCAGTTCGGATTTTGACAGACGGTCAGTATCAGGGGCTGTGGGGTCTGATTCTATGAAAACTCAGCATCTTCGTCATTAATTAGATCAGACATGATTAATATTTGATTTTTAAGTAGTGAAATGGTAATGAAACCGAGTGAAACTGTATGAAACGAATCCTGGCGAGGTTGCCACTCTTCTGTTACGTATCTTGATCCTCAAGTGGTTAACTTAATGAATCTAGATAGCACAGAGATATATATTAAGGTATCAGTCAGCTGAAGGCAAAACGAAAGTAAAATTTAATAAAATTATTTCCTGTTGCTGCTTTCTTTCCTTTTGGATCTTAGGACTTGGTATCCTTTATTGACTGATACTCTTGAATTATGGAAAAATACTGAAACTAATTAAAGTCATGTAGTATTTATAAAGAATTATTATTTAACCGAAGCTTAGTAGGCTATGGTTATGAACCGAATAAGTTATATCTAAAGAAGGACTGTTAATTATATATCAAGTCTTGAAAGATAAATATTAAGGTAAGAATATTTCTGTCTCTTACCCTTTTTTAATTGAATAGATAGTTTTCTTATATCATGTCCTTTTATTTATATTTAATGTAGTTATTATTATTGGTTCTTGTTTTACGTTAATAGTATTATATTATTATTATCAGGATTAATATCAAAGTCACATAAAAAGTTAGATATATATTTAATAATTAGATAAATGTATTTCTTAACCACGTAACATTGAGGTTTGATTATGAGTAAATTAAGTTACAGGATCGCTTCATAGATTCGATTCAGGTCTCACTCAAATAATATGAAAAGCAAAAATAATATTTTGAAGCTAAAAGAATTTTCTTCAGCTTAGGAAATCACTAGAAGTAACATTAAAACAGCCATGTTAGTCTAAGGCGATATTACTAATATGAGACAATAGTATCACCGTACTTGTTCTTACCAGCAATGTATGCTTAATTAAAAGAAAATTAAAGAACTCGCAAGTATTAATATAAAACAATAGTATTACTTTTATCATAACCCAATTACTTAAAGAGTTTCTTTAGTCCACAAGTCAGTCAACTAAAATAGTTAAGTACATAATAGTAGCGTTAACGTTAATTCCCAATCACATATCTCACTAACCAACATAACGTAAGTGTTTACACCGAACACACTTAACACACACTTATATAATCTGACTGACAGTCACAATCCCATTATAATACTTCACCCCGTCTTCCTCCAGCTGCAAGTTCACCTTCCCAACTCCAAATGAGACTGATTTGAATGCCCACTACTCGGGTCTTATATACTATGCAATGGTGGTGTAGGAACGAATCAGGAGGCGGGGGATGGTGCGCGCCCCAATCACAGCTCCTCTAGTTGCGTAACAGGTGCGTGGTCCAATGGCGTTGATTGGCGTCGATCATCGTCATAGCGTCGGGTCATCGAAGTAGTTTGCAGGGTCCCCATATGACGCATGCATGTGTGAAGGCTTGTTTGCTGGTATGCAGACGAGCTGGTTTCTAACTCGCTGGTTCGCTCGCTAGTCTGCTTCGCCGCCTGGGTAATTCGGCACTCCTTCAACTCTTAATTCTAATTCTTAAATAAACATACAGGGCTCCGTATGTCAGAATATATATATATGTTAGTAAAGCCAGGTAATAAATTTTCTTTAAGACATACGAGGTTGAAAGAAATGGCAATTTCTGCGTTGGAAATTTTATTATTCAAAGTTTCCAGGTTTCTGATAAGTTTTTGCTGGGTGGCAGGAAGTAGATGAATGAGATTAGCAAAATTCATGGTGGTACTGGTTTACATTAATGGACATGATGATCAGGATATACGACGCATTTCACTGTACAACCAGAATTATCAAGTAAGGATAGAATGATATAAAAGGTAAACATGAAGGGTATATATAGAGGGTGGAGGATCAGAGGAGGCGAAAATCAGGGGGCAAAAGTCTGCTATTGGTGGAGGGGTATTCTAGGAGTGCAAAAGAGAGAACCGGTTCACGCAGGCGCACTGCATGCGGGAAGGTGGTGGTCGGTTGGCGGGGTCGAAGCTGATTGTCTGCATGTCGAGGGGCGTAGCCTAAGTTGTGTAGTGCGTGTGGCGCCGGCAAAAGACGAAGCTAAAGAAGGTAACGCGGGGGGGGGGGTGTCAAGGGCACCGGGGGGCGAGGGGGGACGTTAGGTCCTGTAGGATAGTGCCTTTTGTCAGAAGGAAGGATCTGAAGGTCCAGAGTTTGGTTGTTGATGTTAGGATGTAAGGCTTGGATATATAACGCTTCGAGTATAGGTAATCTCCTTGGGTCACTTTCTTTATCGAGTATGGTAGTGTGTTTCTCTAACTCGTTGCGTGTGAGGTGGGGGTGGTTAGGGGTGAGATAGTAGTCTTTGATGGCTCCAGCCTGAAGGTGAAGAGTAAACCGACGTGAAAGACGAGTCTGCGTCATGCCAATATAAGAATGAGGTCCACAGTCCTCATAATTACAGGTATGTTGGTAAATGACGTGATCGTCGGTCATCGGGCTCTTTATCTTGGTGGAAGCTGGTTTGTTGCGGAGAACGAGGTTGGAGGTCTTGGGGGACTTGTAATAAATTATTAATTTTATTTTGTTTTCCGGGTTGGTTGGGTGGACTGCTCTACCTGGGCCGATACCCACCAGGAACTAGAAAGACTATCCCAAGTTTTAGTGAACAACGGATACTCCAACTCCGACATCTCCAGCACCATCAACCACCATCTTGAAAAATGGTACACCCAAGCCCTCCCAACATTGACCCCCCCAATGAAATTAAGATCTTCTACCGCAATTTTATGTCCTCTGAACACAAAAATGACGAGGCCGTCTTAAAAGAAATAATCTCCAAGCATGTCCACCCAACCAACCCGGAAAACAAAATCAAATTAATAATTTATTACAAATCCCCCAAGACCTCCAACCTCGTTCTCCGCAACAAACCAGCTTCCACCAAGATAAAGAGCACGATGACCGACGATCACGTCATTTTCCAATATACCTGTAATTATGAGGACTGTGGACCTCATTCTTATATTGGCATGACGCAGACTCGTCTTTCACGTCGGTTTACTCTTCACCTTCAGGCTGGAGCCATCAAAGACTACTATCTCACCCCTAACCACCCCCACCTCACACGCAACGAGTTAGAGAAACACACCACCATACTCGATAAAGAAAGTGACCCAAGGAGATTACCTATACTCGAAGCGTTATATATCCAAGCCTTACATCCTAACATCAACAACCAAACTCTGGACCTTCAGATCCTTCCTTCTGCCAAAAGGCACTATCATACAGGACCTAACGTCCCCCCTCACCCCCCGGTGCCCTTGACGCAGCCCCCCGTACTACCTCCTTCAGCTTCGTCTTCTGCCGGCGCCTATTTGTAATTATGGAAGTATATCTCTGGAAACGACTTTATCAATACATGTTTCTATAAATCAACTTCAAATGTATACATACCGGTACTATTGATCGAAAATCAAGTTCTATCCTAAAGTTACTGCAATTAGTTATAATTGCATAAAGAAACACGTAGGGGGTTCATGAATTATCATGAGTGCGCTAGAAACTATGGTATCCGTGTGTACATAGTCACTAAAGTACACACACACACACACACACACACATACACACACGCACACAAACACACACACAGACACACACACACACATTCACACACACACACATTCACACACACACACACACGCACATACACACACACACACACACACACATACACACACACACACACACAAACACACACACAGACACACACATACACACAGACACACACACACACACACACACACACACACACACACACACACACATCATTGGGAGAGACAAGGTATATCAGAGACCAACATATAACGTCAACCCCTTCATTTGATTACCTCTCTCTCTCTCTCTCTCTCTCTCTCTCTCTCTCTCTCTATATATATATATATATATATATATATATATATATATATATATATATATATATATATATATATATACTGTATATATATATATATATATATATATATATATTATATGTATATATATTATATATATATATATATATATATATATATATATATATATATATATATATATATATATACTGTATGTATATCTATCTATCTGTTTGTCTGTCTATCTGTCTGCCTGCCTGCCTGCCTGCCTCTCTGTCTGGTAACCGTTTGGGTTGTTACCTAAAAGGGTTATAGATTTGGTTTATTGTAGTTGTTTCGCTGGTTGAAGATTCTGGGTAGATTCTCTGGTTGATTCTCGCAGCTTCTCTCGTTGCATGTAGATTGGTAGATATGAATGCCACCACCACCTTTACCACATTTACTTAGGGTAAAGGAAACTTATAATTCCAGCCACTTTCTTTATTCAGGAACAAATGTAGATTTAAATATTACAGGTAGTTTTCCTCCAAGTTGGGAGGAATAGCTCCTGGCAATGTTACCGTGCCCATGTCTTCTGTCTAAGTCTCCTCGAAACCTTTTTCATACCTCTCTCTACACACCTCCCACTGAGCTGATGGAAAATACCATGACCACTTCCGCATCACGTGAGCAATGCATGGAGATCCCAAGAGTGTTGAGTTGGGTGTAGATACGACTGACAAGAAAAAAAAAAAAAAAAACACATTGATTCAACCTTCAGGTAGTACAGTCTTCTGCCTAGATACACAGTACACTGCAAGTAACCACCTTATAATTATATGAGAGTTGTAATAATGATTCCTATAACAATTACCGAATATAACATGTAATATATCTATGAACAGTTTGCTCGTAAATGCCACAACCAACCAAACCCTCAATAATATTTAAGTATGTTAGTAACCCATAACAACCCCCAAGACGTCTGAGCAAATAGTGTTAAGCTACTGGTAAATGTCAACAAACATCACGATAAATATTTTGGTTTCATCATTAAATGTTTAACAGTAATTATACGTTGTGAAGAAACGTTTATTGAAAGAAATGTGTTTTGGTGTGAGCTAAATGTTATGGTTTGTAAGATGAAGTTCTTAAGTCCATGTATTTCTAATGCTGATTAATTATTGTGGTCAATATTTGTATTATATAATATGATATTGCATAAATTACATTAGGAAAACGAGTTTATAGAGTGTAAAAAATTAATATATATGTGTGTGTGTGTGAGTGAGTGTTAGTGGATAGGATTAAAGGTACAGTTGAGAAGATCATTAAGGAATAGAACCCTGAGGGTCACCAGAGATGATATGTTACAAAATTGAGCGATTATCATCCACAACCGCAGCTATGGAACGGCCAGAAGGGAAATTGAAGCACAAATAGAGGGATAGAAACCAAAGGAGGGTAGTTTGAAAATATGGGATATTTGCCAAACACTTTCAAAGGCTTTTGATATGTCTAGCGCAAGAGTAAAGGATCTCACCGAAGCCCTGGAATGAGGATGACCAAGCTATATGCAGATATGAAACAAGATCACCTGTAGATCGCCCTGTAGGAAACCATACTGGCAATCTTAAAGTAGACAGTGGGAAGATAAATGCTTAAGAATATTTGAATAAGAAAAGTTAAAAGACTACTGTAGAGATGCAAATTACGAGAGCAATTGGACGACAATTGGATGGTAGAGAGCGGACACCCCTCTTTAGGACAAGTTGAATGAGAGGAAAGACAGTGACAGAAGAGTTTGCTTAGGCAGGGAGATGGCACGGTAGGACAGTTTTTGAGTACAATAGTAGGAACGCCATCTGATCCGTACGCCTTAATAGTGTTTAGCCCAGAGAAATGCAGAAAGTATATTCTTAGCAGATGTTACTATATTAGGCAGAAGTGTGAAAGAAGGGGGTGGAGAGAGAGGAATAGCACCGGAATCCTCCAAGGTCTAGTTTTTAGCAAAAGTTTTAGCAGAGTTCAGCTTTGTCAGAGGAATAAGTGAAGGTTTTACCGTCTGAGTGGAAAAGTGGAGGTAAAGTCGAGGAAGAAAACTTGTAGGAGTTTATTTGTTTGGCTAAATGCCAGAAAGCCTGGGAAGAGTATGTAGGCAGCCAACGCCAAGGATACAGCCAGGGAAGCAGGGATACATGCAGGCAGACATACTGACAATAAATCATAGTCAGGCTGGCATACATGCATACAAACTGACAAGGAAGCAATCAGATAGGCAGAAGGGGACAGCTAGGAGGGGTGTGAACTTGGAGAGAATGACAGAGGTCGTGAATGGAACCTGGAGGCAGGACAGGGAACAAGTTTGGTGTGGTGAGAGAGAGAGAGAGAGACAGAGAGAGAGAGTGAGAGTGGGCAAGAGCAAGGTCATAAATATAGGGAGAGTCAAGTACTCACTCTTACGCCACCTCTTGAATGTTTCTTTCTCTCTCTCTTTATAATAAGAGAGCAATACCAGCGTGTTCATAAGGACGGTGCTTTCATGCCGTAATGTGTTAATGCCGGTGAGATAATTTTGATCACTTAAAAGTTTTCTGTAAAACAACACATTTTATATCTTGATCCAGTTGTGCCCAATGTTTGATATTGGTGCAGACTTTATCTAAGTGCGAAGAGAGGCTACTGAAAGATTTGGCACCAATATGTCAGAGGTTGGCCGATCTCAGTTACTTATTGGGCCCCTACCTCATAGATGGGTGTACATTATTTCATTTGTTGCAACTTATACAAGTATATGTACCCTCCTTTTATGTTTTGGTATGAATTGTTGATCCCCAATATATCGTATTTTGTTTGATCTTACCGAGATAAGGCAATTTCTACAACTGCCAATACTGATTGTAGTCTAATGTCCGCATGATTTACCAACTTCCCTCAGCCATGAGTTCCGTGGTCTTAACTTAATCTTTAATACTCTAACCTATTTCATATAATAGGAAAGTAATGCTTTAAAGAAAATGAAAAGCACATCCGATTTGCCTGAGCTACAAAACTTCGTATTATTAGCCACCACACTACACCCTTCCCGATAGTGTTTACAGTATGACCATCAAATTTACGAGGCCTATGATATCATGGTATACATTATTAAGGAAAAGGTGTTATTCTGATGGGTCTGTACTGGAGAAGGGGGTACTGGGCGAAGGAGGTACTAGGAAAGGAGGTACTAGGAGAATGGGATACTGCAGACAGGAAGTACTGGAGGAAGGGGGTATGGGTGAAGGTGATGTTATTAAATACAATCCAAAGTTAATTGTAATTCATCGGTTACCAAGGGAGAATGCTGACCAAATTTGATCAAAAACCATGTGTTCGATTGTATGCGAACACACAGAAAGATCATTAAGAATGATTACAATACCCTTAAACTATGTACATGTGTACTGATACACACAATAATACAACACATGACATCAATAATGTGTGTATGTAGAGAGTCAATAATGTGAACTGTTGTGTGTTGAACCTCTAACCTTTCCACTGTATCTTCTTATCTGTTGATGATGTTGCTTGTTACTCTTATCATTAACTATTTTTTTCTTTTACTATCGTCTACTGTTTACTTGGTTTTGGTATGTATTGTATTGGTGATATCTGTGGTTGCCTCTCTTTATCGATTGTTTTCTTATCTGTTTCATTCTCTACTGGTTACTCTCTCTCCTTCAATCAGCTTCTTTTTGTTGCTCTCTATATCTATCTATATAGCGTTCTATTTATTTATCTTGGTTTAATTTTATGTTCTATTATTCCGTCAAACATTTAATTTCCACTGTACTTCATGATCTATTACCAAGGTTAAATATGTTGCTTGATCTACGTCAACGAAGTTGTAGGAGGTTATGTCCGTATGTATTTTTGTCTGTAAACAAGATATCTCATGAAGTTATGTACCGATGTTCACGAAATTTGGTCGGCAAATAGGATTCTGTCATGTATGAAGTGACTCATTTCAGAAGGCGATTAGTAGAACGCATACCTCCGTCATCGTAGGTGGCTCACAACGCTATGAACCAAGTTTTACAAACTTTGGTGGGCAGATAGGGTATGCGGCAAGGAAGAAGTGATTACATTTAGGAGGCAATTGGTAGAACGCATACCTCTGCCAGCATTGGCGGAGGTATCCGTTCTTCTGAGGCCTCTTAAGTTTACTGTTTTCATATTTTTTATTGGCTGATGTTTGTCCGGTTCTATATTTTTTGCCTTTTTCAGTGTATTCCAGCTCTGTGAGACTGTACGTGCCCTGTCCTGTACAGAAAAAACAAACCCTCATGCCTAAAATGTCTCTGGCCTCAGTAGTGATGAATGGACGAGGGGTGTTAAAGGGAGCGTCCGCAATGTTTTTCAAAATAGTCTGATCATTTCATTTTTATAGAGGTGATAGATACCACTTCTAGGAACAACATATCCAAACATGAATAAAATCGGACCCATAGTTTTTTCTACCTCGGATTTTTGCATTTTTTGCAAATTTTAAAACGGCTTAAACTGGTTTATTGTCGGTCCAATTTTAATAAGTACGATATCATTGGAAAGAGGAGACAAATGTCATTCATATTTGTGACAGATTTTTGATACACCCTTTAGTTTTCCCGCTAATAATTTTGTTTTTTGAAAGTTTTCAAAGGTTGCAAGCCTCCTGTCAAAAATATTATTGGTGTATAAAAAATCTGTCACAATATATATTGCATGTTTTCTCCTCTTTTCAATGATATCCTACTTATTAAAATTGGACCAGAAATTAAAAAGTTTTAGGGATTTTTTTTCGAGTAACTATAGTTTTGAGCAAAATGCGAAAAACTAAATGTATCCATTACCCAACGATTCTTCTCTCAAATGGCGATTTATTGCAACTGTTTGCTCTTGATTGATTTGATACATGGTCTGGCACTAAAATCCAGTAAAATGTACTAAGTCTAAGTGAATAATGTGCCACCTGGACCCCCCAAAAGGTATTTAATTCATTTGGCGCCAATGGCGTCATGAACCGCGCACCTCATTTATGCCAAGTTAGGCCATTTTCGATTACTCTATGTTGTGTTATGGTTGGTTTGGATGGGTTAGATCTGTTAATGTTGAATATATAATATGTTCGGATATAGGGGTGTTTGTAGGGAACCGTATTTTCAAGAGGGAAAGTATCACAAGGTTATAGGTAGCGAACAACATATTTATATTGGATCCAACGTTTCGACATATCAACTTATGTCATCATCAGGGTCTATAAATGAAAGAGAAAAGCACACGATATAATACTAACATACAAGTTATTCAATGGGTGTTACACATATTAATGAACAACATTTAAAAGGGCGTGATAGGGGCAAAATATACAATGTATAAAGGAGCAGAACATGTAAAATATGGGAATTACATATTAATGTACAATGATGAAAGGGGCAGAACATTCAAATCATTCTAGAGGAGTTACACATATTAATTCACAATGTTTAAAGAGGCAGAACATAACAATTATTCTATGAGAGTTACAAATCTTACTGTACTATGTTTAAAGGGGCAGCAGATATGGTATTGTTAAGTTGGGGGTTCATTTGTTTTATATATAATTATTGACTCTAGGGTTCTCACACTTTTACCTGGGCAAGTATCTAAAATTTGAAAAAAATCTGGTTTAAGTCTAATTTTGCAAAACTCTGCATGTTCTCTTACTGCTGAGTGAGGAGGGCTTAGTAGGGGGCGACCTGTTCGGCTCGACTGACCTATGTGCTCATTGGTGCGGATTTTGAAAGCACGTGTAGTGCTCCCAATATACCCGGCCTGGCAGCTCGGGCAGGTGAAACAATACACCACCGATGAGCGCAAGTCTGTCGGCACTCGATCTTTGAAATTAAACATTGAACTTATTTTGAATGTGCTTTTATGTATGAATCGAAAGTTGATTTGTGGATAACATTTTGACAACATAAAACGTTGCCACATCACTCCTACAGTGTTCCCATCACTGCTGCAATAAAAATCTCAATTTCAGATTTTCCAATCCACACCAGTTTGGGCCATGCAGGACGCTTCCCTTAACCCAAGTTTAGCCACATTTGGGTGGTTTACTGCGTCAAAGATTTTGCTTTCATTCGGACCTTGGCTAAAATTTGTAAGGACTATATTATCACTTTGTATATATGTAATTATTACATACTGGATTTTTATGTGTACAGTATTATGCCAATAATACAAGCGAGCTACAGTGGGAGGTTGGCTGGGGTCAACATAGCCATTGTTGTTCCAATATAGAGGATGAGTGATCGGATGAGATGAGATTGCTTGCAGACACGTCCACTCACTCTAATGGTTTGTGGGTGACTAAGTATAAGTGGGCAGTGTCCTAGTAACCTAGACAACTGCTAGGTACCACCACACATATTCCCAGACCTGTGATTTCAGAGGGGGAGTGCAAAACGTCTAAGGATGTTACTAGCAGCGTGCTACAATAACATATGGAAAAGCTACCCACCATTTAAGGGTTAATATATCCATTAATTAGTTTCTATATATCTCTGTTTAATTTATCTCTGTTATCGTGTAAATTTCAACTATTGTATGTATTGTACTTGTGATATTTCTCGCTCTCATTCCCTCTCTCTATTTATCTTGTACTCTCTATCTCTCTCTCTCACTAACTTTTCCCATAGCATTCCGTATTGATCACAAGAACCAGTAAACTTAACAGAACTATAAGATTTGGTACGAGTGAATATTGTTGTTATGTGAGGAGTCTCTACTTACTTGTAAATATTGATAATTAATTGTGTATGCATGTAAACTCATTTCATGCAATCAGAATGTTCAATCAGGAGAATTTATAACATTGATAGTGATTGACCTTGCTATCCTTATATTAGATGGGTTTATTGAGGGAGCCAAAGTATTAACTAAGATAATATTGACCTATTTATACCTACAGGTCCTTCCATATCTGTATAATGTCGTCTACTGTTAGCCACAATACAATATACAAGCGCATCATCATACTACAAATTTTAATAGGATTCAATGTCGTCTGGGATAACTTCGAATATTTAGGCCAGAGAGAGGATGTGAACAATTTATAGCGTTTACATTCAATTTAACAATTTGTTTTTGTTTTTCGTTCACCATTAATCCTATATTATACTTCAGTAGTATATGCGACAAATGTGTGTGTGTGTGTGTGATGGTGTGTGTGTGTGTGTGTGTGTGTGTGTGTGTGTGTGTGTGTGTGTGTGTGCCAAGCCAATTTTCGAAATTATGTTAGTGTATTTTTGTGTTCTCTAAATCTGAAAACCCGAGCCAACTTTCTAACTTGGGTTGTAAAGAGATTTCGGACTCTTTAAAATCGGAAAACCCAAGCCAACTTTTGCCAAAACTTGGCTGGGGTTTTCCAATTTTAGGATTTTACGTTTTTCAAATTCATGAGAACCCGAACCAAATGTGTTAAAAATTTCGCCTTTTCGCCTTATTACATCTTTAATCCCACATGTTCCCTAATCTTCATAGCCCTTCCCACTAGTGTGTGTATTTGTGTGTGTGTAGGGGGGGGGGGGGGGGGTCTTAAGATTATAGGAGTAATGGGTAAGCTAATACAAATCCTTCGTTCACTGAATGATAAATGCCAATAAAACACTAATTTCCTAGAAGACAAAAACACATGATAACAACAAAAATAAATCATGGTAAATAAGCCGGCACAACTGATCTTAACTGGTACCCTTTTAGTTAACTGTAATTACATACCGGCAAGACTTGTGTTTAATAGAGACAAACATAGGTAATCTAATTTTGGTGAGATCACTTTATCAGTAACAAGAATCTTAAAAAGCTTTGAATAACAGACAGAGAAACGCGTAACTAAAGATAATAATATATCGGTTCTTCGTAGAACTAATATAGCCTAAATAAAGAGACTGACGAAAATAAACGTATTGGCTGGAATATTATACTGTTTGTAAATAATATGTTCTGCTCTTTGACAGGTCTAGTAAATAATATGTTCTGCTCTTTGACAGGTATAGTAAATAATATGTTCTGCTCTTTGACAGGTATAGTAAATAATATGTTCTGCTCTTTGACAGGTCTAGTAAATAATATGTTCTGCTCTTTGACAGGTCTTGTAAATAATATGTTCTGCTCTTTGACAGGTCTAGTAAATAATATGTTTTCTCTTTGACAGGTCTAGTAAATAATATGTTCTGCTCTTTGACAGGTCTAGTAAATAATATGATCTGCTCTTTGACAGGTCTAGTACATAATTTGTTCTGCTCTTTGACAGGTCTACTAAATAATATGTTCTGCTCTTTGACAGGTCTAGTAAATAATTTGTGCTGCTCTTTGACAGGTCTAGTAAATAATATGTTCTGCTCTTTGACAGGTCTAGTAAATAATATGTTCTGCTCTTTGACAGGTCTAGTAAATAATATGTTCTGCTCTTTGACAGGTCTAGTAAATAATATGTTCTGCTCTTTGACAGGTCTAGTAAATAATATGTTCTGCTCTTTGACAGGTCTAGTAAATAATATGTTCTGCTCTTTGACAGGTATAGTAAATAATATGTTCTGCTCTTTGACAGGTCTAGTAAATATTATGTTCTGCTCATTGACAGGTCTAGTAAATAATATGTTCTGCTCTTTGACAGGTCTAGTAAATAATATGTTCTGCTCTTTGACAGGTCTAGTAAATAATATGTTCTGCTCTTTGACAGGTCTAGTAAATAATATGTTCTGCTCTTTGACAGGTCTAGTAAATAATGTTCTGCTCTTTGACAGGTCTAGTAAATATTATGTTCTGCTCTTTGACAGGTCTAGTAAATAATATGTTCTGCTCTTTGACAGGTCTAGTAAATAATTTGTTCTGCTCTTTGACAGGTCTACTAAATAATATGTTCTGCTCTTTGACAGGTCTAGTAAATAATTTGTGCTGCTCTTTGACAGGTCTAGTAAATAATTTGTTCTGCTCTTTGACAGGTCTAGTATATCATTTGTTCTGGTCTTTGACAGGTCTAGTAAATAATTTGTTCTTCTCTTTGACAGGTCTAGTAAATCATTTGTTCTGCTCTTTGACAGGTCTAGTAAATAATCTGTTCTGTTCTTTGACAGGTCTAGTATATAATCTGTTCTGCTCTTTGACAGGTCTAGTAAATAATCTGTTCTGCTCTTTGACAGGTCTAGTAAATAATATGTTCTGCTCTTTGACAGGTCTAGTAAATAATCTGTTCTGCTCTTTGACAGGTCTAGTAAATAATCTGTTCTGCTCTTTGACAGGTCTAGTAAATAATCTGTTCTGCTCTTTGACAGGTCTAGTAAATAATCTGTTCTGCTCTTTGACAGGTCTAGTAAATAATCTGTTTTGCTCTTTGACAGGTCTAGTTATGATTATAGCTCCATTGTCCTTCTCACTCTTCTAAAAGCGGTCCAATGTAAGTTTTGAAACTGTTATCACAATAGGCGAAAATGTGTTAGTTTATGTCGACCGGTGAGTGTGTGTGTGTGTGTACTCATCTGTATGTGTATATTTTATCATTTGGTTACCCTATTGCATAATGACAAGAAGGTATTTACTAAATACTAGAGACCCTATAGCAACAGTGATCGACCTACTACCGCCATATTGAGACCATTTGTGTCATAATCTTTCTTTACACTCAAATATGTCCTTACCCATAAACTCTCGTCAATGATGGTACCGCATATATATTTTTGGATAATATAATAAAATGCTTGAGATTTGCAACAAGAGTATTCATGATACAAACTAATAGATCATCCTTTACTTGATAATTACGGCGCCAAAATGGCAACAAAATAATATTTATTTTGTCGTGCTACACAATATTTCTTGTACACTGTTGACCAGATCACCTTCAAGAGAGCGACTGTTGAGAGATCTGTGTTGTCTTGTATTATCTGTGTCTCTCTCTTGTACCAACACCTGTCACACGTTGTCTTGTGAGACCTGTGTTGTCTTGTATTATCTGTGTCTCTCTCTTGTACCAACACCTGTCACACGTTGTCTTGTGAGACCTGTGTTGTCTTGTATTATCTGTGTCTCTCTCTTGTACCAACACCTGTCATACGTTGTCTTGTGAGACCTGTGTTGTCTTGTATTATCTGTGTCTCTCTCTTGTACCAACACCTGTCACACGTTGTCTTGTGAGACCTGTGTTGTCTTGTATTAGTTGTGTCTCTCTCTTGTACCAACACCTGTCACACGTTGTCTTGTGAGACCTGTGTTGTCTTGTATTATCTGTGTCTCTCTCTTGTACCAACACCTGTCACACGTTGTCTTGTGAGTCCTGTGTTGTCTTGTATTATCTGTGTCTCTCTCTTGTACCAACACCTGTCATACGTTGTCTTGTGAGACCTGTGTTGTCTTGTATTATTTGTGTCTCTCTCTTGTACTAACACCTGTCACACGTTGTCTTGTGAGACCTGTGTTGTCTTGTATTAGTTGTGTCTCTCTCTTGTACCAACACCTGTCACACGTTGTCTTGTGAGACCTGTGTTGTATTGTATTAGTTGTGTCTCTCTCTTGTACCAACACCTGTCATACGTGTTCTCCACCTCTAACCTTTGTTTACATGTGTTATGTACGGTCAAAGGCAAAAGTTCCTCCCAATCTTTGTTCTGAGTGAAGGAAAAACCCTAGCTATTAAAATTGTAGTATCTTCTGCATTGCTTGTGTTTCTTTATCTTGTTCATAAAGCTGTCCTACGTTTTCTTTTAATTTGACCTTTGTTTACATTTGTCTAGTACTGTCAAAATACAAAGTTCCTTCACATCTTTACTCTGAATGAAGCTAATGATAAACACGTCATCCGTTTTGAAAGTCTTAACCCCTTCAGTACGGTGACTCCTTACCATTTATATTCTGGCTAACATTATACAAGTTTATGTAGTATATGAAAGACCCATGTTACTTAGACATTTATCATAGTATTGTTATCCCTTTGAGTCCTCGAGATAGATTATAAGCTAAAGAATATCGTCTACTGTTAACCCGAATAGGACGAACATAACGTCATGTATTCTGAAAGGGACAACCACGGGACTGTTTGCGTCAAGTTGTCAATGTTTGTAATTGGTTGGTTGAAGTCGGCATCAATTATATAATTGTGTTAATTATCTAAAATTGTCTTTGTTATTGGCGTTTTCTTGTATCCACACACACGCGCAAGCACAAGCACGCAGAAACACACCCAAGCATACACAAATACACTTTCAATTAAACACAAATACACACTCACACAAATATAGAATGAACACACGCCAAAAAAAACAAAAAAACAATGCAATAAACATCAACACTCAAAGTACACACACAGACCCACACACACGCACGCACGCACGCACACACACACACACACACACACACACACACACACACACACACACACACACACAGTGCAGTGGTTGGTTCATTACCCGTGGACGGAGGTTCTCACTGAAGAAGATGTTAATGCCAAATGGGACAACTTTGTATCTACCACCACCGAAGCCTACCACCATTTCTTCCCCACCAAGAGGACCAAAATGCACCCCTCTGACGTCCCATGGATTACTCCTCGGATCAAGAGACTGATGCAGAACCGGAAGAAGGCCTTCTACATGGACAACAATCGCTACAAGGACCTACGCAACATTGTGATAAGGGAAATCCGTTAGGCGAAGAAGTCCTACTACCCTACAAAGATAACAAACTAATATCAGTCAGTGGTACTCTAAAATTAAGAATCTTTGTGGCTTAAGTAGTGGGACTCCTTCGATCCCCTGTGTTTCCCATGTCCCTGTGAAGATGCACCTGAACTGATAAATAATCACTTCTCTACCATCTGCCAAAACCCTCCCCAAACTAGACCGCACCAACCTCCCTGCCTTCCTCGCATCCCCTCTCCCCCCCCCCCCCCCCCAGTAACTGTTCAAGAATATGAAGTGGCCAAAAAGCTTTACAGTTTCAAATAAAAAAGATCAACAACCCCAGTAGACCTACCCATGAAAATATACAAAGATATTTTCAGTGAAATTTGCCACCCCCATTTGCTCGATAATTAATGCCTCCTTAAGGCAAAGTAAATGCCTTGCAGACTGGAAAACTTCATACGTCACTCCAATTCCCAAAACCCCCTCCCCACATTCTCTTAATGAACTCAGACCAATTGCCATAACGCCCATCCCTAGTCTAATCTGTGAGGACTTTGTATTCACCTAGGCTTACTCACAAATCCGTCACTTGATAGATCCCCAACAGTTTGGCAACGTAAAAACCTCCTCCACCACTCACTGTCTTATTATCTTCCTAGATTATATTTACACAAATCTTGAGAAGAGAAAGACTTCCCTCGCCCTTGCCTTTATTGACTTTAGGAAAGCATTTGACCTTGTTGACCACACCATCATCATCAACAAGGCCATAAAGTTGGGGCTACATCCTACCCTGGTTGCGTGGTTGACCGACTTCCTTAGTGACAGACGACAAGCAGTGCGATACCAAGGCTTCATCTCCACCTTCCTAGACATCACATGTGGAGTCTCACAGGGCACAAAGATGGGGCCTCTATTGTTCCTCATCTTGATTAATGATGCCCTAAAGGACACTCCATTCCACTGAAAGTACGTGGACGACTCGACAGTCGGCATTACTGTCGATAACACCTCCCCTAACTATGACCCCCTACAAGACATCCTCGACCGTCTTCAAGTCTGGACCACAGACAATCATGTGACTATCAATCATGACAAGTCAGTGGTCATGCACATCAACACCTCCATTACCGACCTTCCTCCACCCACTGTCACAATTGATCCTCATCCCCTTCAGCTTGTTGAGTCCACCAAACTCCTCGGAATCACTGTGGACAACAAGCTGAACTGGAAGAAACATGTAACTACCACAGTCAGGACCGCCACTTACAAGTTGTTTATGCTAAGGCGTTCGAGATCCCTGGGGGCGCCGGAGAATGAGCTGAAGAGTATATATAACATCTTCATACTCCCTAAGCTCACCTACGCCTCTCCCGCCTGGTCCTCCTCTCTAACCCCGACACAACAACGTCAATTGGAGAGAGTTCAGAGGAGGGCATGCAGGATCATCCTGGGTGGCACATATCCAGGGTACGAGGAAGCTCTCACCACCCTTAGCATGCCTGCACTTTCAACCCACCACTACAACACACTCAAACAGTTTGCATCTAAGCTGCTTGTTCACCCACGACACAGAAACTTACTTCCACCAGACGCCCCTAGACCAACACGTGCAGCTCGTCACTTCAACACACTCCAACCAATAAGAGCAAGAACTGACAGATATAAAGATAGTCCTATCCCAACCATTGTAAATATTATTAATAATGTGTAATAACGGCCTGTCACACCATATATACGCGCTCACCTTTAATAATGTATGCATAAGTGTGTGTGCGTGTGTGTATTAGAATATATGTATGTATTTGCTTGAGTTTGTTTGTGTATGTGTGTATATATGTATATGTGTATATATGTATATGTGTATCTATGTATGTACAGTATATGTGTATGTATGTGTGCGTATATGTGTATGTATGTATGCGTTATTTATGTATATATGTATGTGTCTATAGTGTATACTGTTTGTGGTTCGAGCCCGGCTGAGAGTATCAGGTGGATAAGAGAAGAGCATATATGCATGCAAATGTGCATATATTTATGTATATGTATGTCTGTGTGTATGTGCTGTCAATGGTTCGAGCCCGGTTGAGAATATAAGGTATATAATATATATATGTACTGTACGTGTATTTGTATAATCATGTGCACATGTGTATGTAAATAATTATACGTGCATATGAGCGAGAACATATTGCTCACTAGCGCAACTTCTTATTATAAATCTATGCATAAGCATTATCTATTATTAAGTGTTCGTGTATCTTCATCCATGTATTTCCACCCTTAACAATAGAATGCCCAGCTTTTCCACATTTCGCCTTCTATCACACACACACACACACACACACACACACACACACACACATACACACACACACACAGCCCGTAGCCTAGTAGGTAGAGCTCTCGTCTCACACACGAGGGGTCGGGGGTTCAATCCCCGGCCGGGCAGAGACAAATTGGGCTTGTCTCCTTTCATGTGTTAGCCTCAGTTCACCTAGCTGTAAATAGGTACCTGGAATAAGTGGACGACATTGTGACGTCCCATCTGGGGTTGGCAAAAATGGTACAAGGCGAGATGGGTATCATATGGTTCACCTAAGCTGATGGCTACCTAAGCCTTCGGGCGAGACGGTACCGTCTACAGTGAGAATGGTACCATACAGATCCACCCTAAGCCTTCGTTTCCGATGTCGCCAATTGGCTAAAAATACAGACTACACACACATCCACAGCCATTCCAACAGTACATAAAACACTTGACATGCATTTCACGCAATACATTCCCAGTTAAGGAGGCGCGATAATAATGAGCTTAGCTCGCATTGCGTGGATACCCCTTGACGAACAAGTAACTGAGTAACTGAGTAACACACACACACACACACACGAACATACACACACACACACACACCTACACTAAAGAATGTCCTATATACTATAATTCCCCCAAGCCGTCTCTACTGATTTTATATCCTTTTTTTTTTTTTTCTCTACCGAGGATTAACCTCCCATTGTAGTAGGCTTTACCTGACCCTACCTGTACGGACCTGTAGGCCGTTCCCTCTTTACCCTTTTCAACTCCTCACCTGACCCCCCCAAAACAGTTTTTGTATGTATGTATGTTTGTGTGCATACATGAGCATTTGTGTATACGGGCATGTGTACACTTACTGCTTGTTCTTATATATGTATGTATATGTATGCGTATGTATGTGTGTACGTACGTATGCTCTGTATATCAGTAAGTAAAATAAATGTGTATATGTACCGGTACTGTATATCACTTACTCTCATGGTTAATTTATGATAATTTGTATTTTGCACATGCATCATTATTGTATTTATTTATTTGTTTGTAAACTGAGCTTACCATCATCATATCTGTATATCTCATGTTCATCCACTAAATTGTAAAATGTGTATTTTCAGCTCATGAGGCTGCCATTCTTTAATAAACCGTTTATTATTATTATTTTATTATTACACACACACACACACACACATGCACCAAGTACATAATAACAACCATCTGTGCCTTTGTCTCTAATTTCCTTTCCGGCCGTTCCATTGCTGCGGTTATGGACGGCCACTGCTCACTTCCTCATTCTATCAACTCCGCTGTTCCTCAGGGCTCTGTCCTATCTCCTATTCTCTTTCTGATTTTCATATATGATCTCAACTGTACCTCCAGTCAGATCCATTCATATGCAGACGACTCTACCTTACACTACTCAATTAGTTTTCCAGAATGGCCCAGCCAGCAATCCCTCAAAGACAAATGTAATGAAGTCATAGAACACTTATCTCCTGATCTAATTACTATTTCCAATTGGGGCAGAGAAAACCTTGTTACTTTTAATGCTTCCAAAACCCAATTTTTCCATCTATCTATTCCTCTAGAGCTCCCAGAGGACTATCCCTTATTCTTTAACAATACAAAAATAAATCCTTCATCTTCTCTCAATATTCTTAGTGTCTCTGTTTCTTCTGCTTTCACTTTGGATGGACCATATTACCAGTCTTGCTAAGGCAGCCTCCCAGAAGCTGAGTGTGCTCAAACGCCTTGGGGGGTTCTTTACCCCTGCACAGCTTCTTGCTCTGTACAGGGGCACAGTGCGTCCTTGTATTGAGTATTGTTCACATGTGTGGGGAGGATCCTCTCACACCACACTCCTAGACAAAGTAGAAAGGAAGGCCTTTCATAATCCTTAACTCCCTTCCACTCACCAACTCTCTGCAATCTCTCTCTCTCTGCCGCAATGTTGCATCTCTCTCGCTATTCTATCGCTACTACAATAGTCAGTGTTCCTTGGAGCTTTCCCAGTGTATACCACCTCCTCTACGTAGGGTACGTAGTACCCGCCTTGCAACACAATCCCACCCCTACTCTGTGCAACTCTCCAACCCATGAATGAAATGTTATTCTCAGACTTTCTTCTATTCAACTGCTGAGCTCTGGAACTCTCTCCCAGAATCAGTCTTTCCCTCTTCTTATGACTTAAATTGCTTCAAACTCCGTGTGTCCAGGCATTTTAGCTCGAACGTCCCTTGATTTCGGCCCTGTCACTTTTTGAAATCTGGGGGAGGCACTCGCTGCAGGTAGTTATGCCTTTTGTCTCCCTCATTCAAATAAGAACAAAAAATTAAGGTGTATCTATATCAACTAAACATAACCTAACCTACCTTACCTAACCTAACCTAACCTAACTTACCTAACCTAACCAAAAACACTCCATTTCAACGTATTTTAAAGAGGTGTGTACACTTAAACTGTTGCTCTAAACCTCATGTACCTGCAAACCTACATATTTAGTCAATTTTGTACCTTTAAGCACACCACCGCTTGTCCACACACACACACACACACACACACACACACCATAATACTAACGAAACTGCTCACTTCACATTTGATATCTAGATTTTCTCGTGTTCGTTGTTTAAACATTGATTGATTCAACAATCACCATCCGTCGTTCACTGTACATAAATTACCATGCTTTCATTATTCATTCATTCACCATGCATTTCATTATTTTATAGTTCGTTTACCATTTATGCACTTACCATTCATTCATACACAGCTAATTAATTATCTTACCATTTATTCATACGTGTACCATGTATTCATACATGTATCATTCATGGATCATTCATTCATTTTCTATTCACTTATTAATTCAACATTCACTTAATTCACCATGCATACATACACTTACTATTCATTCATACATTTACTATTCATTCATAGATTTACCATTTAATCATTCATTACTATTCTTGTATACATTCACCATTCATTTGCCATTCACACATTTACCATTAATTCCTACATTTGCCATTCATTCACACTATTAACTCATAGCCATTACATGCAGCATCCACAATCATAACTCCTTTTATTTTATAAAGTCCTAAGGTAACTAATAGGTCTCCCAATAAGTATCATTAACCCACTGAGCCCCAGCGACGCAAACAGTGCGTCGGCAATGTATGTAACGCTAAACCCCAGCGACGCAGACGTCTGCGTCAGTGTCACTCCGGTCCCAATTACTCCGGTCCTATGGCACCTAGAGGGCTCAGATTTGTATGGGAACTGTGTAAGTACCCCACGCACCCATGCCGATGGTTGAAAACTCTCAAAGTCCAACCGCGTGCGCATGAGCGCACAAAAACTTATTTTTGGGGGGAAATTGACTTCAATTTTATACTCTTGTAAAATCCGTTTTCGGGGGCTCCGTAGGACCATTTTTTTAGCTTTTTGATCGGTTTTTCGTGGTTTTCCCTTCATTCGTAACCCATTCACTATTGTTTCTGGAAAAAAACAATCAGAATCAGCCGGTCCTGGGTGGTACATTTATAAATATTTAGCTGGTACTCAGCGGGTTAAGATTGATATATACTGTATGTATTTTGATCATTGTTTTAGAGGCGTTATTTTGGGGACGTGTTCATTGGATGTTGTCGAAAAGAAATAGTTTATAATCTGGTACCAAATGAAGGTACTGGCCAAGTTGCATCTAAATCCGTCATTCAGATTTTGAGAAATCCCTTGGATAAACTGATTAACAAACCGACAGACAATGACTATCACTATCTCCATAAACATGTTTTTGAGAAGATAATCAGTTTAATTGTGTCAGAGTTCCACCTGCGTCGTAAATGATAAACACTTGCCACTTGCCTTCCTCTTTTAAGACTGGTGAACTAGAGACAGGCTTTTCCTCTTACACATTGCCTGATTTGAGACATTTTCGAGCGTGTGGCCGATTCTCTCTCTCTCTCTCTCTCTCTCTCTCTCTCTCTCTCTCTCTCTCTCTCTCTCTCTCTCTCTCTCTCTCTCTCTCTCTCTCTCTCACACACACACACACAGACACATGCAGACAGTTCTCGATACATGGGCGCACAGTATCAGAAAGGTCAGAAGATAAAGAGACACCAAGAATATTGATGTGTGTGTTGTTGAAGAGTAAGATATAGAAATGGGGTTTCAGAAGCATACCTATTTCTGATATAGCTACTATTTCTAATTAGGGTACATATAAATATATACCTTATAAAGTTATAAAGTTGTTCTGCCCTAATTCGAAATAGTAGATAGATCAGACATTTGGTGTACTATGCCCTCATCACGGGACTTCCTAAATAACTGCATGGTGGGTCGTTGTGTAAAGCTAGTTGAATAGTGTAAGGTAGTCATCAGCAAATGTGTGGATGGGACAGTTGAAATAATTAATATAATTAATATTAGAAATAGAACGAGATTGGAAAGAACCTTGAAGAACACCTAAGTTAATATGTTGACCAATTGAGTGATGGCTGTCCACAGCCGCAGCTATGGAACGGTCAGAGAGGAAATTTGACATACAGGTAGAGGTAGAGGGATAATAACCGAAGGATGGTAGTTTGAAAACGAAGTATTTGTTCTAGACTCTATCAAAGGCTGTGGACTCTACCATTTGTGTAACAATTTAATGTCCTTTTTACAGTGTAAGAAGTACCTCTAGCGAACACTCATACCCTTTGCCTAAGCTGGACTCATGATAGCCAGAATAACAGAACACATTTCGTAGTTATATGAGTTAAATTATTTATGTGTTCTCGCCGTGTCTTAATTAAATGCTCAACACTTACCACTTGCCTTCCTCACTTAGTTTCCTGCGAGATCTCAAACAGGCTTTTCCACTTAAAAGCTGCCCGAGTCGATTAATAAATTATATTTTAAGTGTTTCAAAGATTTTAGTATTTAGTTACATTCTTATTGGTGTTCAAGTTGGAATTATTTTAATTTAATGTGCATCTTCAGTGTATAATAGCCGTCTTGTCGTTTAGTATCAATTGATTAACCCACATGCATCTGAAACAAGAGCACAAAAGAACATATTAACAGAGGAACATTCATTCAACAAATAACATTAGTAATGATGTCCCTCCCCCCCAAAGGGGTCCACCAACACACACAGCTAGGAAACATCATGGAATTTCCCAGACATAGTTAGCTTGAGCCGTTGAGGGGCCCTGCGAGTACGGACAGGTCTGCTATGCTCGCGAGATATTGGTTGAACTGCAGATGGGGTAACCGAGTGCGAAGGGCTCATCTCCGATGGTGAGGTCTTTGACATATGTGGTACCACAGGAGATGTAGTCGGGGCTGCTGGAGCGACTGCCTGGTGTCTTTGTTCTTCCTGGTTAGCTGACGGTGCAGTAGACACGGTACTCGATCGGTTATCTGCTGGCGAGCTTGTTGCAGCTGGCAATAACATTTATGTCGTCTGATAATCACTGGGTGCTGATGGTGGCAGGGCAGGTCGTACTGAAGGATCACTGAAGACAGGTGGCAGGGATAAGGTCGATGCAGGTCGAGGAGGTGGAGATTGTAGTGAATACTACGGTGAAAGATTGTCCGCTAGGAAAGGCTGAACCCGTCGAAGGAAACATCGGTTGCGGAGCGTTGTTCGACCAGAACCATGCATCTTCACCCTATACTGGTCATGGTCTAAGGTCTGGATGACCACTCCAGTCCGGTCCCATCTAGTCTGTCTGTTGCCCTCTTGGTTCTGCAACTGTACCACCTGCCCAATGGCCAGGCGTGACAATATCTTCGTATGTGCAGACCACTTTTCCGCTGATAAGGAATCGCCTGACCCGGAACGCCTGTTCCCGTTCAGCCGCTCTCACACGCCACTCTTCTCGTGGCTCATATTTGTTTCTAGTAACTGGTAAAAAGTCCTTCAGATGACGCCAAAAGATGACCTGTGCTGGGGATAGCCCTAAATCCCGGTCTGGGGTGTTCCGGTGATGCATTAGTGCTCGGCAGAAATGCTCATTGTCCAGTCGCCCATTCGCATCAGCATTGTCTGGAATGAGTCGCTTCCCTGATTTAACAGCCAGCTCTGCCCTGAGATTGGAGTGGGGAAAGGCAACGGAGGAGATCCTGTGGTGGACTCCATAATCTGACAGGAACTGCTTAGTCTCAAATCCTGTGAATTGGCAACCACCATCTGAAGACAGCTCATCGGGTACGCCAAAAGTGTGGAACATGTTGCGAAGGTGCTTGATAAGGACCCTGGCATCATTTGCATCCCCAATGCCACAGTGAAAATAGAGAGCCATCCACTGTACCGATCAACAATGACCAAGTAGTTGGATCCGTTGAGGCTGAAGAAGTCTGCACAAATTTGCTGAAAGGGATACGCAGGTGGAGGTGTCACAGTCGGTGGTGCAGCAGGATGAGATAGTGCTACTTGGTTGCATGTAACACAGCCAGCCCGCTTCTGATGAATTGCACTTGTAATGCCCGGCCACCAGACACTGGACCTTGCCCTTGCTAGCATGCCATCAGTCCCTTGATGTGCAGAATGTAGAGTGTCCAGAATTTCTCCATGGAGGGCATGTGGCACCACAACCCTAACCTCGAAGAGAGGGAGTCCATCGTGGATAGATAGACCATTCCTAAACCGAAAGAATTCCCTGAGCTCCAGTTCTAATAGCTTTTTGGACTCGTGGAATCCATTGGTGACCCTCTCTATCAGCTGCTGCATCTTTGGGTCCTTGCTCACAGCGTCTCTGATACGGCCAAGCATTACAGGCTTGACAACACTTGCAGCAGCGGCCACCATGGCCTCCACATGTTGCTCTAGACAAAGTGACCGATCATGCTCCTCATCCAACATCAGACAGTGCAAACCTGCCAAAGTGCTGATTGCAGGTCTTCTGGACATAGCATCAGGGCCAGTGAGCAGCCTGCCAGGTACATGCACTATCCTGAACTTGTAGTTTAAGGTTTTCTCCTTCAACATTAGCAATCTTGGGTTTGAAATGTCCTCCAGGCATCTGTCACTGAAGACCTTGACTAGAGGTTTATGATCAGTAGCGACAGTGAGGTTATCGCAGCCCTGGATAAAGTAACGGGGCTTATGAAGGGTATCTGCGATGGCCAAGGCCTCACCCTCAATAGGGGCATACCTTGACTCAGCCGGGGAGGTTAACCGACTGCCTGCCAGCACAAGTTGGCAACCATCTGGACAGCAGTATGGGGAGTCTGAATCACACTTGCAATGCTTCTGCGTCAGGCAGAATCCGATGCCTGTCCTAGAAAAGTCAGTGGCGAGACAAGTCGGTCGGCCAGCTTGAAATGTTCTCACACCTTTCTCCACTGCTCGTAGAATCACTTCTTTGGACTCACAAAACAATTGGTCCAGATGTTCATCCCAGTAGAATGTGACCCGAGGTTTCAGAAGCTCGACGAAAGGTTCCATCACCGGCCGCACAGCATATGCGTAGCTCACTTGTTGTATGAGCCCAAACCAAGAACG
Organism: Paralithodes platypus; assembly: GCA_032716605.1. Classification (NCBI taxonomy): domain Eukaryota; kingdom Metazoa; phylum Arthropoda; class Malacostraca; order Decapoda; family Lithodidae; genus Paralithodes; species Paralithodes platypus. The sequence continues at coordinate 57,817,977 of CM064512.1, read as the reverse complement.
GATGCCATGGATGTTCGATGGGGTAGGAAAGGTCCGGATGCTCACCAGCAGTTGCTGGCTAGGTCTGACTGACTCCGAGGTGACATCAAAACCAGTGAACTCTACCGTCTCTTGAGCAAACTGGAATTTTGCGGGATTGAAGACGATACCTTTTGCGCTGCTGAAGTGACCTCGAAACGGCACCATACAATTTTTGCCGACTTTACAATGACACACAATTACAATTTACAATTTTAACAATCACATCCGAACTGCGTCTGATGCGGAAATTCGCCCCAAATGTTTTTGGGCGCGGACCGGCCGAGATTCGAACTCATGCCCGCCACGTGGGAGGCGAGCGCTGTGTCCACTACACCAAGAGAAGTACTCCACTTGGCGTGATAGCTCAAGCAGATTTCAGCATCGAATGCAGTTACCGATACTTTGCCACAATCCAGGCATTACATCACATTATCGTCCAGGTAGCGAAGACTCCGAGCGAGCGAAAGCAAGCGAGGCACAAGTCTGAGCGTGCCAACTACAGCGAGGCTCCGAGGCAACGATCACCAGCGACATTCCTTATATCCGTCACTTGCCGGGCGGGTCACACACCACGGCGAGGAGGCAGTGCAGGAAATCTGCCACCATACCTCCCCAACGAACCGGAGTCACTGGGACATCATCTCTGAGAATTTCTGAGAGCTCTAGCCTTAGCAACTGTTGTAGCCGACCAGTTAAGGCAAGCCAGTACACCATGGGGATACCCCCAACTAAGCCTCTCAGATATCCCTTTACAGCTGCCACCAGTGAAGGGACCTCGAAACGGCACCATACAATTTTTGCCGACTTTACAATGACACACAATTACAATTTACAATTTTAACAATCACATCCGAATTGCGTCTAATGCGGAAATTCGCCCCAAATGTTTTTGGGCGCGGCCCGGCCGAGATTCGAACACAGGCCTGCCACGTGGGAGGCGAGCGCTGTGTCTACTACACCAAGAGAAGTACTCCACTTGGCGTGATAGCTCAAGCAGATTTCAGCATCGAATGCAGTTACCGATACTTTGCCACAATCCAGGCATTACACTGCAGTGGGTGAGATAGTGGCACATGCGAAAGAAACCCTGCTCAATAGTATCTGCCCAGAGTAGTGTGTCGTCCACGCACTTCACCTTGTATGGGATATCGCGTGTGATGAGATCAAACCGATGGGTGTAGCCATCTCCTGCTGCCAAATAGCCTTGAGGTGTTGTCGCATAATGGGATCTTCCCCAGGGTGTAATGAAAGTAGGGCACTCACGACTATTCTGGTGTAGTGCAACGCTGTGGTAGCCTTTCCATGCATCCAGAACAGTTTTCGTAGTGTTGCCTGGTACTGAAGATGCCTGGTGAAATGGAGGTGGTGTGTGGTGAGTCTGCCGCACTGATTCCTGGTTGAGGGCTTGGAGATCAACCGTCCGACGAGGTGTGCCATCCTTCTTGGCCATAATAGCCATCCGATGGCACCTAGTTGTTGGAGTACCTGATGGCACTTCTTCAAGAACCTTTAGTCGGACGCCCCGATCCAGCCCGCGTTTCACAGCTTCTTTCCAGTGTATAGGAACTGGTATTGGGGTGTGGACTGCCACTGGCTTCGCACTGGGTTTGAGGAATATCTCCAAAGGGTCTCCGTGCATGATTGGCAATGGCTGGTGCTCGCAGACATTGAACGCACTGGAGGCATACCTGTCCAGGATCCACTGCCGTAGCTCTAGACCATTTTCCAGCACAGGTGCGAATGGCAGTGTAGTGGGGACTGGTGGAGGCTCAGTGCGTTTAGGGCAGGTGCACTGACCTGCATCCGCCTGACTGTTGGTACTTTTGTAATCACCATTAGTTGTAGCAGCCCCAGCAGCAGCAGTTGCAACTTTGGCTGATGCCAATGGGAATTCTCCGATGTTCGGGAATCCAGGAGAGATGATTCCAAGATGACGGCAAGCCTGGCGACAAAGACACAGACCAGGACAATTCTTAGCAATATAGCAAGCACAGCTGTTTTGTAGATAGCTTCTGATCTGTCCCATTACACCCAGAGATTTCAATGAAAACTCCACCCAAGAGGCTTATGTCACTGCTCTCAGCGGTACTGATAGTTTGGCTGACGGGGAGTAAATCGCTCTGCATCAGACCCAGAAATGAGATCAGGAATGGACCGGACACAGTGGTCTGTGCGCCTGTGTCTGGGCAGGACCTGACCTCTCTGGCTAGCTTATGATGGCTTCGAGGGAGTGGAAGATGCAGGGCATTATAGGAGTCTCTGGATACAGAGACACTGAGTGACACCCATGGCTGAGGAGGGGCACGGCGGCGAACCCACCCTACAGCATCATGCCATAGGTGGTGGTCGACGAGTAGATCTCTCTGGCCTGAATGCCCGGCAATTCCAATTGAGAACATGGACATGAACTCTGAATGCTCATCAAGTATTCCAGCATTAACCTCCTTGTTTACCAGTGAGCCTTTGGTACCTTCAGAGCTAGATCTACATACCGACGCCAGATGTCCGAGTTTCCCACACGCATCACATCTTTTGGCCCAGGCTGGACACCGGTCAGCGCGGATGATGGCTTTTCCTCGTGCTCCATGACCTGGCTTCCCACAATAGGAGCAGGCTTACTGGTAGTAGTCTCTTGTTACCAGGCGCTTTTGTCGTTGAAATGGCGTCAACTTGGGGTGGAGTCCTGCTGCGGAGTCAGAAAGAAGACCCTGTGACCGTATCCCAGACTCTTTGGCCTCCACATATGATAACACAGCCTCCAAATCCATGGCCTTGTTATCTGGGTGGCTAAGGAGGTCTCGTTGTATGTCCCCATCGCATAGCCCTCTAGTCACCTGATCACGGACAACTTCGTTGGCATAGCTTACCTCTGTATCGCATTGTGGTCTTGAGCACTTCACCTTATAACTACATTATAACTTGGTGCGTGCAGCAAAATGGCGGACCGACTCTCCTTCATCTTGGGTGAGCTGGCCCAACTGGACTCGATGTACCATCCATGTGGTCTCCTTGACACCGAGTCGGCGGATCCCTCTCATCAAATCATCTTCAGCCATTGCAGACAGCCCACTCCCAAGGTTACGATGCAGGTCCCGGCGGAGTGACTCTTCACAACACTCCAGAAGCTGTGATGAGATGCTGCTGCCAGTCAAGCACATGTTGGTTTTGAATGACATCCAGCGGTCTTCGAAATTTGCCTAATCTTCTTCTGAGATGCCTGTCGTGATTTCTGGCCTTGATGGTTTCGGGGGCTTAGGACCCTGGGTTGTTGCCTGGGAAGGAGCACTATTACCATGCGTGTGCTTATTTGCTTGATGCATTTCCAGCATGCGTATAGTGCCTGCCTCCGATAAGTCTGGCGTTTCAAATGAGCAGCTCTCCAAGGTACATTGCAGCTTCATGGTGTTCGCCATCTACGCTCTCCTTGTATTTTTTGTCATGCAGGTAGTGTGATCCTACACACTGCCCCATTAATGTGCATCTTCAGGGTATAATAGACGTCATCTTGTCGTTTAGTATCAATCTATTAACCCACATGCATCTGAAACAAGAGAACAAAAGAACATATTAACAGAGGAACATTAATTCAACAAATAACATTAGTAATGATTAATGTTATGCTGGATAACATTAGACAAATTGATTATATTACAAAATATATAATATTATGTGCAATTGTTTTCTTTTAAGTGCTAAACATTTTGATTGGATGGTAATTAATTTTAATTTTGGGTACAAATTTGCCATTTAGCCCTCTAAAACTTCCATGCCATTCTTTGCCTTCCTAAGCTGAATAAAACTGAACTATAATAAAGCAAAGGATGCACCATGGTATGTGAAAGGGTTAACACAAGAACAAATCGGATATCGGGAAGTAAAGTTGCCGGAAATATACCCGTTTTAAGCCGCCTTAAACGTGTTCAAGTGATACAACTTTATGATACATGCTGAAGTTGTCCTTATAGCTTCACTATAAATGGTTAGTTTTTAAAGTTAAGGAAACAGTTTATGAATTGCTATATTTTATCACGAGAGAGAGAGAGAGAGAGAGATCACTTCATCCTTTCCTCTCTTCATCCTTCCCCCTCAGTAACCTACCACTGTTAGTCTCCAGGTGTTTTACCAATCCTTTCACAAACATTATAATCAACTTCTTTACACCTCCTTCCCAGCTTTGCTATTTGTTTCTTTAGGCATACCCTCTGCCACTTGTTTTCACTTTCTTCTTTGCAACGCTTCTTCTCTCTCTCTCTCTCTCTCTCTCTCCCAGAGGTAAAGATGTAAAAGATCATAATAAACGTCTTCTCCAAACATATACACATTTCTCTACTTTACAGTTTTCAGATGTAAAGGTCAGTTACTAGAATATACTGTTTCCTTGGTTACAGAATAATGACATTTTCTGAAATATTATTTTGTTTTGTAAGAATGAACCCCTTCTAAGTACACACACACACACACACACACGTTCTCACATACACACATAATGGTCATATTTAGCCTGGCACGCGCGCGCAGGGTGTAGTGAACACCACACTTCTGGGCGGCAATAATAAGCTCCATTCCCGCCTATAATCGTAATTTTACGATAAATATCGTTATTAATTATTCATATGCGCCTATTTTATGTTTAATATCAAGATAGTAACATGTAACAACAATAAAGCAAGTGGGAATAGTGTTTGGATGGTCAAAATCGCGAATTATTGCCATGTGGTTCATTCATGAATTGTGGAGCAGAGCGAGGCAGACCCTCCACTCGCGAGGCCTAGAGCTTGACTTACCTCGTATAAAACGTGTAATAGTCATAGTTTACATTTTGTTAGTTTGTTATTCCTGGCCAATAACTAACCCTCGAACAGCACACACGATTGTCACATATATTGAATAATTTGTGGCAGAGTGTACAGTATAGAACATAACACTCTCTGAATCCTTGAACTCCATATATTAGTTAAAGAAGAAATTAGACGATTTGATTTAGTATGATATAGCTTCGAAAATGTATGCGATACATTAATGTCTTATAGTGCACTGTCAAGCTCACACATTCTAATACATTATGATCCCTTGAATCGAATAAACTAACCTGCGAAATGCATAAATACCTGGTAAATAATTAAGTCTGTTTGGCAGTCAGTAGCCAAATCCACACTCCCTTCATGAGGTAAGGATAAGCAAGAAACCTAGGGAGGGAGCAGAGATGATTGGGAGGGAATACATAAATATACGCCAGCCACATTCGGAACACCTATCATTCACCAGCCCCAAAATCATATGTTTCACATCAGGTGCTATGTATTTTTCACAAGTCACTTCACATCTGGGATGGAGACCTTCCTGGTTCGTCATTCAAAAAGGTTAAATTGCCTCTATATGCTCTCCCAAACAAACTTCTTCCATTCATTCCAATTATCATATATTTAGTTTGCTTCATGCATTCTTTATTCACGCTTTGACACACATTAATACACCATTTCATACCATCTTATTTTCGGCCTTCCATATCGTATTCCTTCTTATTCAATGACATACATACAGTACACTAAGGATATTAAATTCAACCCTATACTGTATATATATCTCCACATTTTGTAGACTGTCTTAATGACTGTGACTGTACACTATAACACACAAATCCTGACCCATTACGAATCTTCAAGCAGCATAAACGAACCTCTGATAGGTATATATTAGGTATAATTACTCCTTTCATTCATCTATCCATAGCCTATGATAGCGCAGTTGGAAAGTGTGTACATGCTTAGATTGATATGCAGACTTCGAAAATGCCTACTAAATCGTAGGCTTGTCCACCATTCTTTAACTGTCTTCGTAGCGCAATGGATAAATGCACTGAATTTTGGTGTGAGCATCCTAGGTTCGAATCCCTGGACTGCCACATGTATTTGTTGATTTAATAAATTGAGTTTAGGAGTAAAGTCGGTTGGTGGAGGTAACATAATAATTTAATTAATTAGGTATAAAACAAGATTCAATTCCGTTATAGATTACTTTGGAAGCTTGAGGCCACGGTTTATGCCTTCGACTAAAGTGATATACTGTAGGCCTCAATGTTCGTAATTATATTTTAATGTTGTATTTCATTATGGGCTAGAAAACGGGAACCTATCCCAGCAACTTCATAGAAAACGGATGAAGGGAGCTTGGCATAAAGTGAAAACTATGAAAACAAATGTAAGCCCTACCAAAGTTTTCTGTGGTACAGCAAAAATCGGTAGTTGCTCTGAATGGAGGTCAAGGGGGCAAATAAACAAATGTTGAAAGGCTTTGAATTTTAGAAGAGTGTTCCCTCATTGTAAATAATAGAGCGATACTTTATCTCTTCCTTTCAATAAAACCTTTTAAAATGTGAGTGTAAAGTCAAAACCAATAGTTCGTCGAAAATCATGATGCATATGTAATATCTAGGGAGACGGACATTAACCCTACATTACTCCGACGTGAACAAATAGTATATAAGTCACAGTATGATAAATATACATAATGACTTAATATGAAATACTAACTTAAGGACTGTCTAGGAAATATGATAATATTTTAATGGCTGTGAAGGAAACATGATACTAATTTAAGGACAGTCAAGGAAATATGATACTAAATTAAGGACTGTCAAGGAAATATATATGATACTAATTTATATAACTGCGGGTGACGTTCTGGAACATCCTGGCAATTTACAGCAATTTCCAGGCTTCAAAAACCTGTAAAAAACGTAAAAATCGAGTGTCAGTGGGCGGGAGCGTGACGGCCCCACCTCCGTTCCTCAGAGCAGCGAGCGGCCCACTGAGGTAGACTGTGTCTCGCGCGGGTCTCTCTCTGCCTCTCACAACAGTATTGCCAAGCGAGCGAGTGCTTACAAATAGCGGGTTTCCCGCGTTTCTATGGCACGGCTGCAGGTGAACCAGACCACGTACGACCACGTCTGGTCTCATTTTGAAGCTATTTTCACCTAGTTTTCGGCAGAATACAGGTCATTTAATACAGATGCTTGATTCATCATTCAGGAGTGCCTGAATATGCCCTAAATAGCCCAAAACACCCCGCAGCCAAAGAGTTAACCTCAGTGTATAAATAAGGTTGTAGACGAATTATTGATTATGAATGTACAGTGGTGAACATTAATGTGGTTATACCCATTGGAATTCTTATCAAAACCAAACGAGACAATACTGTAAGTTATTACATCACAAATACTTCCTATCTTGTCTTTAAAGCTTTAATGATGTAGATGGCTGTAGCCTTATTAGTGTTGACTGGAGAAATTATAACATAAGTAAATACATAATTTGTTTAGTAAATGTTTATATAGTTAAAGTGAACCAATATAGGGAAAGTTATTTACAGAAAAAGCAGTTACAAGTGAGAGAGTGAGAGATTGTTAGAAAGATTGAAGGATATCAAGCGAGTAATCTTGAGCTCATCTCCCTTCCTCACCCAATCTACCAGAAGTTCGTTCATATGCTAATTAGTTTTTCCAAATAGAGTTTGCAATCTGACGTCAATCAACGTAACTGTTACCATCGTAATATATGTTCACACCTAGAGATTAACCCCTTTTATTTAGTTAGTTTGTTTAAATAAAACTTCAGAGGCTATCAACCTTTCTGGATGATTAACCCAGCACATTGTAAGTCAATGTTAGCTTCAGGACTGGAGCCCCTTTTCGAGAACTCCAGTCCCTTGAACCCCTTTTATATGTTGCTGTTCTTTTATGCCTATCAGTTTGTTTTGTTTTTCAAATCTACCTTTGGACATAGACACACGACAATGGACCCAGGAGGAAGTAAGTAACTATTATTTTTTTAACTTTGAGATGAGTGTATTTTAATTAGGCCTAATCTCCTTCGTTTCCCCTTGGTCGACCCGGAATAGACTGCAAGGTCTTTGGGGTAATATCTATGCCTTTATATCTCCTTGCAACTCTCTCTCACCATGCATTATACCAGCCAAGCATCAAATGCAACATCTTCATAACACCTACCCCCTACCCCCCCCCCCCCCCCTCTCTCTCTCTCTCTCTCTCTCTCTCTCTCTCTCTCTCTCTCTCTCTCTCTCTCTCTCTCTCTCTCTCTCTCTCTCTCTCTCTCTCTCTCTCTCTCTCTCTCTCTCTCTCTCTCTCTCTCTCTCTCTCTCTCTCTCTCTCTCTCTCTTCCGTGTGTATTATGTACGAACACAATGGCTTATTTTGCCTATCTTGGAGTCTATGATCTTATAGATTGGGTATGGTAGTTGCTTCTTGTTCTCACTAAATGGTGGCAGTTTGTTTATACACGTCACAACTCCCATGGTGGTTAATGGTGTGTTGCCATATCGCCCACATAGATTCAGAATATGGCTGGTCGTATTTATTGTTGTGAGTTCATACACTGTGAGAAATATGATTGTATAATAATGGTAAATAAATAATAATGTTATGGAGGAAATTAAAGAGGGAGAGAGAGAGAGTGTGTCAAACTGCATTCGACCATGACAGGTAGAATTTACATCCGAGAAAAATCAAGCCATTGTCATCTCCGTGACACACCTGATATTTGATACCAATGAAATTGAACAGTGTTAACGTAAACTTAGTTTTGACAACATTTCTCCAATCGAAAATGACATAAGCGAAGTTACTCACAAAGTATCTTTAACCCACTGAGCCCCAGCTAGTTTATAATAAAAGTAACACCCAGGACAGTCAGGTTTTGAAGAAAAAAAAAATCCAGAAAACACCAGGAATGGATTAGGAATGAAGGAAAACCCACAAAAAAACGATCCCCTAGGTCATTAAGGGGTCCTACGGTGCGCCCGAAAGTCGGATTTACAAGAGGGGAAATGTGTAGGCAAAAACACCCAAAAACAGGTTTTTGCGCGCTCATGCGCACGCGGTTGGACTTTGAGAGTTTTCAACCATCGGCATTGCTGTGTGGGATACGGTACTTACACAGTTCCCATACAAATCTGAGCCCTCTAGGTGCCATAGGACCGGAGTTATTAACAGTGACGCATACATATGCGGCGCTGGGGTTTAGCGTTACAAACATTTTGGACGCAAACAGTGCGTCGCTGGGGCTCAGCGGGTTAAGGGTGACTGCACTACAGCCAATAAACCCTCCTGTAAACACTGCAGTAATACATATGTTGTATAAAGCGCAAGTATGCTCTCACCTTGATTAGGGCTCCCTCACCATGGATGTCCAGCCCTTTTACACACCTGACTCTCCTTGACAAGGTACAAAGGCAGGCTCAAGAACTTGTTGATAGTATTTTTTACTTTTATTTTTCTTTGTGTTACGAGTGTCTCTCCCAAAGCCAAAAGAGTGACAGAGCCAAATTCAAGGAACGTTGGGGTCAAAGTGCCTGGACACACGAAGTTTAAAGCAGTTTAACCCATTGGCTGCGGGAGACGTTCCGGAACGCCATGGCAATTTACAGCAATTTACAGGTTTTTAAAGCCTCTTAAGCCTGTAGAATCGAGTGTGAGGGAGCGGGAGCGCGACAGGGCACCCGTCCTTCCTCAGCCGGCCGGTGCGCTGAGGTGAATGAGCCATACTCTCGCGAGATATACAACGCTGCCAAAGGCAAATGTAGCGCGACATTAGCGATAATTGTTCATTTTAGCGAGTGTCTAGGATAGCGCTGCAGGTGAAACCCGCAAGCTACAAAGCTCGTTTTGGTGTTATTTTGAAGCTATTTTATTTATTATTTTATTATTATATGAGATGCCGAAGTCTCCAACCAGGGTGCAGAAACACCATCAAGATGAATCCACACAAAACACCCGGAGGCACTGGAGAGAGACTACGGCAACTTAGGAAAAAATAAAAACATATACTGTATACTGTACTGTACATATACACATATTAAACACAGATATCATTATTCTAGTTTCTAGCAGAGGATGGTAGCATCCCTCACCGTGCTTCACAAGGGTCAGCTTCAGCAGGGGCAGGCTTTAAAGGAGCTGAGGTTTTCATAGTGGCACTCATTTCAGTACTAGGTCATTACTATTAGTGGGAGGTCCAAAGATCTCCCACCAGCAGACCTTCGCCTCCAATACAACACAACCTTGGAATTATATGACTACACTCATTAATGGGAGATTTCCACTTGAGGGATTTTTTTCTGGAACCCTTTCTCCCTCATGTTTAGCTTTTGAGATTTTAAGACATTCGCCCCATTAGTTAGGCCCTATTTGTTAATGTTAAGACCTTTGATCCCAATTAGGTGTAGTTTTGTTTTCCTGGTGAGCGATAGAGAGCCTGTAATTTAAGAGGAACGGGACACTTTTCTACCGAAAAATTTACAAATTGATATTGAAAGTGGGTGAAAGGGGCGTAATTTTAAGCTTGAAGGAGGTCTAGGGAACACACAAATAAGCCTCCCTTTAATGTATGTCAGTCCAATACTCACCAGATGAAGCTGCTACAACAACTTATTGCCATAAACATATACTATAATGTATACCCAAATATCACTCTTATATGCATGTTTATATTATATTATTGCCATAAACATATACTATAATGTATACCCAAATATCACTCTTATATGCATGTTTATATTATTATTGCCATAAACATATACTATAATGTAACCCAAATATCACTCTTATATGCATGTTTATATTATATTATTGCCATAAACATATACTATAATGTATACCCAAATATCACTCTTATATGCATGTTTATATTATATTATTGCCATAAACATATACTATAATGTATACCCAAATATCACTCTTATATGCATGTTTATATTATATTATTGCCATAAACATATACTATAATGTATACCCAAATATCACTCTTATATGCATGTTTATATTATATTATTGCCATAAACATATACTATAATGTATACCCAAATATCACTCTTATATGCATGTTTATATTATATTATTGCCATAAACATATACTATAATGTATACCCAAATATCACTCTTATATGCATGTTTATATTATATTTGCATAATTGTTTTCTCAAACATCGTATGGGAAGCGAGAGAATGACTCAGACCGAGAGTGAGGCGGAATGATGGAGTTGAGAGGTATATGCTTGAAAGGGGAGTTGGATGGGAGGGTGGGCCTCGGCTGACGGTGGACAGAGATGCACTCGGGCGATTATTTCGTGGCCACCCCTTCGGGCGATCGTTACGTCTGGCAATAGGTAGATAGAATTCTTAAAATCAAATTTGTGAATTTAGCAATAAGTCAATGCTTTTAGATAGATGATTTGACAAACTAAATGTTTGGCTTTTAAAATGCACTGTATAACAATGTACGCATTTCAAAATAGTTGTACTCAACTGTGCAAATATAGAAAAATAAGAAATGCAAGAACATTGCTGGGAGGAGGCAGATAAATAAAGGAAAGGAGACGAGGAAAGGAGGGGGTGGGGGTAAATGAGAGACAAAGGAGGAAGTAGGAAGACGGAGAAGACAAAACACGAATGGGAAGAGAAGAGGGAGAAGGAGAGAGAGGGATTGGGGGTGTAAAAGATGAAAAAGAGGAGGAGGAGGAAGGAAGGAGAAGACGAGAATGAAGGAAGAGATACAGAGAGAGAAGGGGAGGGAGGGAGGGAGGGTGTAACAGGAACTCTGGCAATATCCTGAGATAATATCCTTAATGGTCGCACTGGTGTTTTAAAGGACTCTCTCTCTCTCTCTCTCTCTCTCTCTCTCTCTCTCTCTCTCTCTCTCTCTCTCTCTCTCTCTCTCTCTCTCTCTCTCCTGTTAATTCCACATATACATAGGGCCAAGTACTAATTAGTAATACATCTCTGGCATTTCGTGAAGGGGAAGGCATAGTATAATTCATAAGATAGTACAAAGGAGTACAAAGGAAATCAAGCAACAACATATCTAGTGACCCTTCTAGGTTGCTTGTCCTCCAAAACACTGAGGATCAAGTGTCCAAACAGTGGTTTAGAGTGGGTAAGGGAACATTGGAAAGGGAATTACTGCCCTGGAACTAATGTCCGTGGCAGGATTAGGAAGTTAGTAGAGGACAGATGGGTTAGTAACTGAGGGGGGGATAAAATAAAGTTATTCATTTACAAACGCAGTCAGTCGCGGGTTTGATGCGAGATATTTGTCTAGGCGGAGTTTAAATGAATCAACGGTGCTGCAGTCTATAACGTTTCGGGGAAGCCCATTCCACAAGTTGACAACTCGATTGAAGAAGAAATTCTTAGATTCGTATGAGTTAAAAGATTTACCAATAATTTTGTAACCGTTTCCCCGCGTGTAATTAGATTGGTCGATAGTGAAGTACTACTACAGTTCATATTGTCGATGCCTTTGATGATTTTGAACACTTGAATTAAGTCACCTCTTAATCTGCGCTGGGTTAAAGGAAATAGATTTAATTCTCTAAGACGCTCTTCGCTCTTCGTATGGTTTGTTCTTTAGGCTAGGTATCATTTTGGAACTCTACGTTGAACTCGTTCTAGCTTGTTTATATCTTTTTGGTAAAAAGGGCACCAGGATTGAACGCAGTATTCCAGAAGAAGGCGGACTAAGGAATTGTAAAGGGTTAGGATAACTTCTTTGGATTTATGCTCAAATGGCCTGCCTATATAGCCAATTATTTTGTTTGCCTTAACAACTTCTGAACATTGTTGACTCGGTTTTAGGTTACTCGATATTGTTACTCCCAGATCGGTTTCTCTGTTTACATTCTTAAGCTGAGTGCCATTCATCGAATAGTTTGCTTTCTCATTTAGGTATCCGATATGTAGTACTTTACATTTATCCGCATTGAAACTCATTTGCCAAATTTGGGCCCAACATGACAATTTATCTAGATTGTGTTGCATATCGTCAACTTATTCTTTTGAGAGTACGCTATTTGCAATTTTTGTATCGTCAGCAAATTTTGAGATTGTACAGGTGAGACCCTCATCTATGTCGTTGATGTAAATTAGAAAGAGAATTGGTCCTAGTACCGATCCCTGGGGTACCCCGCTACTTACATTGGTCCATTTAGATGCCTTACCGTTTATGACTACTCTTTGCTTTCTGTCGCTGAGCCAATTTTCTATCCATTTCAACACACCGTCTTGTATTCCATGCGCTTTTAGTTTTAGCAGTAAATGTTTGTGGGGAACTTTGTCAAAGGCCTTTTGAACATCAAGGTATAATATACCTTCAGCTTTACTCTCATCGTAGAGGTTGAGGATATCGTGGAAGAAGTCTAAGAGGTTTGTTAAACAGGAACGTTTTTTACGAAAGCCGTGTTGAGTATCTTTAAGTATGTTATTTTCCTCTAAGTGATTTACGAGTCTGTCTCGTATGACCGTTTCTAGCATTTTACATACAACTGAGGTTAAGCTAATTGGACGATAGTTACTGGGTAGGGATTTGCTGCCTTTTTTGAATATCGGTGTTACGTTGGCTAGCTTCCACTGATCAGGCATAGTTCCAGACTGCAAGGATTTATTGAATAGTAATGTCAGTGGTTTGGAGAGCTCATCCTTAGCTTCCTTTAGAACTCTAGGCGAGATTGTATCAGGTCCAGGCGTTTTATTTATCTTGAGTTTATCTAAACAATTCAATACTTCTCTCTCTGTAACGGTGATATTGCTTAGAACATCTGAATTATCAATCTGAATCGGCGATGGTGTAGGGATATCACTGAGGTCTTCTGTTGTAAAAACTGATGCAAAGAAGGTATTGAGGGCATTACTCATTTGTACTTCGTCTTTGGTGTATTCTCCATTTTCATCGACTAACGGTCCAACAGTTGAAGTAACTACTTTTTTTTTCTGATATAACTATAGAATTCTTTCGGGTTTGTTTTACTTTGATTCGCAATATGTAACTCTAAGGTCTTTTTACTTTGCATAATTAACTTTTTGGCTTTGCGTCGTAGCTCTACAAATTTCACCCGTTCTTCGTCAGATAGTAGAATACACAAAATGTACGACTTGGACAACTAATAGGATGGAAATAATTGTAATACCTTTATGTGCAATAGATAACACAATTGTATACCCATTATTTTTGGCCTAATATAATTGTTTCGTTTAAATAGGGCACTGGTCTATTTTGCAAGTGTTTTTCTCCTTTAAATATTTACCGTACCCAAACATATTGTTGAGCAATATTTTCTTTGTATTGATCATGTTTATAGATATTAAGAAAACAGAATAATGTTAACGTTGTTAAAGTTGACACGATATTTTACTATGAGTATACCAAGAGAACTAAGGCAGGTGTCTTCCAAAGGAAAATCATTAAAGACTAAACTTCAAATTATCCAAAATTATATTACTCACAAATTTGGGGAAAGTAGCGACCTTCTTCCAGGAGTTTATACGGGAAAAGTTTAATGTTCTCCTGGGAAGTTTGTATGATGGTCTCTTAACTTAGTATCCTGCCAAATTAAAGTTAGGTTTGGCTTGACTAAGTTTGGGATTAATGGATTACGTTACAGTAGGTTAAGATGTATTAGATTGTGCATTAGGATAGATTAGGTTTGTTTTGGATGGGTTTAAGTTTGGATAGGATTAGTTAGATGGTTTTAGGTTAGATTAGGGTCCGTTTGGTTCAGCTTAGCAAGGTTAAGTTAGGATGGGATAAGTTAGACTGGTTTAGGCTTGGTTATGCTATGTTATATTAAGTTCATTTTGAGCGGGTTGGGTTAGGATAGGATGTGTTAGATTGGTTTTATTAGACTATGTTAGAAGTTATGAATTATTTTTGTTATCCGTTATTAAATCGTCTAATACACCCCACAAAACAATAAATATATACATATATACATATATATATATATATGTATATATATATATATATATATATATATATATATATATATAAAGTAAAACAATAGACACACACAAACCCACCCACACACATATATACTGTATATATATATATATATATATATTATATATATATACTGTATATATATACATATATACAGTATATATAAATATATATATATATATATATATATATATATATATATATATATATATATATATATATATATATATATACTATAATACTATATATACATTATATATACAGTATATATATAGTATTATAGTATATATTATATACTATAATACTATATATACATTATATATACAGTATATATATTAATTTAATAATAATAAATAATACTCAACCTCATGACCTTCCAACCCTTCTCTAGTGCCGCATTTACGTTGCAAATGCTTACACCTGACCATCATGATCGAGCTGATTACACTGGTTACAGACAACATTCACAACCACAACCATTCTAACAGTATGATAACATACCACATGCACCTCACACACTATATTACACTGGTTACAGACAACATTCACAACCACAACCATTCCAACAGTATGATATTGGTCGATTGGGCTATACCTTATGTTTAGTAAGTAGGCAAAACACTCTTGAACTTTAACCTCTATAACTCACAAACGACTAGAGTAATCCCGCAAATATGTCTACCATGTGGGAAGGGTCAGCCAGGAAATAGGTGTGGAAATTTACAGCCCATTTGTTCTAGCCTTTTTGGGGCTATAGAGGCTAGAGTTTCTGGAGACTGTTGGTTCGTGTATAGTAATTAGATGTATTGTTTTTCTAAAACGTAATAATGGTTAGCTATTACAAGCACTGCCTTTACTGTATTAGTGTTATTAGGCATCTCTCTCTCTCTCTCTCTCTCTCTCTCTCTCTCTCTCTCTCTCTCTCTGTGCTTCGTATATTCTACATGAACAAATAACAAATACTGAGTAAGGGTATATTTGGAGAATTTATTGTTAAGGGCGCCACCTCGCTTTTTGTCTCTTTATCTCCCTCTCTCTTTGGCTTTTATCCACTCGGCCCCATTCAGCCTACTGTTTTAAGACGTTTACCCCATCCAGGTGTCAATACTGTCCTGGCGAGCGGTAGCGAGCCATCATATACTGTATATTATTTGTTTTGACAGCCAGCTAAATTTGCACATTTTTCGATAGACAAATTTCTCCGGCGAAGCCGGATTTCTCCATACAATGCTGGCTCGCGATAACGAAAACCGACACCTGGATGGGGATAAACGTCTTAAAACAGATGGCTGAATGGGGCGAAATGGATACAAGCCAGGGAAAGAGAGAAAAGTAGAGAACAATAAAATAAGCTGGTGACCCCCCTTAAACAGTTTCTGCAACATAACAATGTACTTCCACTTATTTGTTATTGAGTACAATGTTTATCGTTTGGTAAGTTAAATATGTTAATTGTTGAGTTTCTTATTTTGGCACCAGTTTTTCGTATGATTTATTTTGTATAATATTATATAAACTTGGTTTACCTACCCCATCACCCCCCCCCCCCCCCTTCGATGCATCCAGAGAACTTGAGTGGGTTTGAGAGAGACAGTAAGCACTTTGCTGAAGTCTACAGTATAAAGCTTCTCTTTATACTCTCTCTCTCTCTCTCTCTCTCTCTCTCTCTCTCTCTCTCTCTCTCTCTCTCTCTCTCTCTCTCTCTCTCTCTCATAAACACCCTCCCACACACATACACGAGGGTAGGTGTTCCTCAGAGTTCTCTCACTGTATACCGACTCCTCTACACAGAACATGTAGCACCCATCTTGCAACACAGTCCCATCCCTACTCTGTGCAACTTTCCAACTCAAGAGTGAAACGATATTCTCAGTCTTTCTTCTATTCAAAAGCTGAGCTCTTGAACTCTTTCCCTGAATCCATCGTTCCCTCATCCTATGACTTAACTTGCTTCAAACTCTGTGTGTCCAGGCATTTTGGCTCGTACATTCCTTGATGTAGGCCCTGCCACTCTTTCAACTCTGGGGGAGGCACTCGTCGAAGGCAGTTTTACCTGTTGCGTCCCTCATCCACATAGACAAAATATAGGTGTGGTTTAATGGTCTTGGTCTTGAAGATGGTAACCTTAGGGTCCCAAATTCAAATCCCACTATATCAGGGTAAGATATTATTGTGATGGAGTTTGTGCTGTATTAAGTGTCAGTACATTACCATAAAGACCATCAACACGTCATAATAACCACTCTTGCTGTTTACAATATAGTATCATTGTACAGTATGAATATCCTTGTAGCCTATTCTAAATATTCAGTAGGTGGAAGTATCTAGTGAATGAAAAGCACAGGAGGTGGCGTGAGGGTCTGTGTAGTGAGAGGTGATCAGTGGAGAGGGCTTCATTTCATGTTTGCGTTCCTCTCTCGCTCTCGCTCTCTCTCCCTCTCTTTTTTTACTGGCAATGTACTGGCAATGTAAGTAGGTGATAAATGTTAGGAGATAGACATAATGGTACTAGTTATCAGTATTCATATTTCTATAATTTTAAGTACAAAATCAACCCCTTCAGTATTGCAGGACTCATTTCTGCCTTGTATTCTGGCTAACAGTAGACGATTTATAAACTTTAGAAAGGGATTTTGGGCTCAAAAGTTTGGGTGTTATGTACCTCATCTCTTTTGATTCTTAGAGGGCCTTCCAAAGCTTATTAAAATTGTCTAATGATAGCCAGAATGAAATGTATACACAATACCCTTTCATTGAAGAATTGTTATATTACGTGTTTAATTTTGTTAGTTTAACCAATGTGTATTATGTGTTTAATTTATATTTGATTTTACTATTGTTTCATTCATTTAATCGTCAAATGTATTCTTTTATTTATCTAATCCTATGTTGTTTGTCTCCACTCAGGTAAGATGGTGTTCCCTGTCTTGTGGAAAATCGTGAGTATATTATATTTAAGTTTTTGTCAAGCTATCTGGTACACCTTATATTTGTCCTATATATTTCAACCTGTTAGATATAGAGAGTCTTTTCATTACGGTACCTTTTTTCCTGTTTATCCCCTTCAGTATACCGGCTATGTTCTGGCTATGGTAATGATAAACAAGCCAGTTATGTTAGTTAGTGGAGGTTTGGAAGCTAAATTAGATTAGGTTAGGTTAGGGTAAGGTAATGCAAATGTTCCTCTACTAACATGATAAATAACGATGAAACACTACACTAATTGAACAGTAAAGCAAGATAGTAGCAAATATAGCTGCGAACGGAATTTTCAGTGATACCCGGTAATAGGTAAAATAATGCAATTTTACAATAATGTTCCTGTGTTCCGTCTGGGATTCATTCTAGTCTTAAGGGGGTACTACTCACTTTTATGAACCCCCTTCTCCCTCGTGTTTACCATATTAGTTTTGAGATTTTAAGACGTTCCTTCTATTAATTTGGCGATTTGAATACCTTTCGCTCCATTTCGTTGTCAATTTCAAGACCTTTCGTGCCATATATGTGTCGATTTCTTCCTGGCGAGCGATAGCGAGCCTGTAATTTTAAGAGGAACTGGCCTTCGGCCGAGACATTTTTCTATCGAACAATGTACAATGTTGTCTTGAAGGGGTGTCTAGGGGGTATTTTTTTAAGCTTGATGGAAGTCTAGGGAGGAAAATAATACAATATATACAATATATATATATATAGACCATTAACCAAGCAGTACCCCCTTAAATCCTAATGGTTCTGGTTTGACAGGTTGTTTGGGGCAGCATAACCTGTGGGTGTTGACCGGGATGGTACGGGTTGGGAACCACTCTGGCAAATAATACACTTTATAACCAGTCTTAAAACTAATTCCTTTGTTGCTAGTATTATTATTATGGGGGAAGGGGGATGGGGGAGATTTTATTTCCTATTCTTATTTGTATATTATCATTTATATATATATTTGTTATATAAATATTTACGTAAATATATTTATATAACTATATTTATATAGTGTTTTTAGTCTGATCCATAAACCTGTATCACAATTAAAAAAAAAAAAAAAAAATCCTTTGAAAAGTTGTTTTACACTTTTCAGTAGAAAAAAATCCTGCCCGAACACCGATTCCTACCAAATTACTGGTTCGCTACCATATCGCTCGCCTTGATTTTTTGATTTATTTTTTTATTACATTGGAACGGAGAGTGGTGAGCTTGTTTTGTGTAGCAAATGACTATGAAGAGGAGATGTTTATTGAGAGCTACCTGGATTACTGTCTATGTAGGTGAGACACAAACAGAAACAGTGAGGGAAGCCAGACAAATGACACAGGAGTTCTAGCAACTCCTTATCACATGCCTATGAAGCCTCCCCTGGGTATTGCCCTGATCGATTGGTTCTACAATCTCCCCAATGTAAAACATAACAAGTCTTGATATTGAAAAATAAATAAGGCGACACGTCTTAAAATCGCAAAACTAATGGAGCGATCATCTTAAAGTCTCAAAACTAATGGGGCTTAACATGAGGGATGTGAGGGTTCATAGAAATACAAATACCTCCCCTTAACGCCTTGCGAGCGGGCCCGTCAGTAACTTCTACTACCCGCCAAGCGGGTGGTTTTACACTAAACGACCTTGTTTCCGTGCTCTTTTTCATGCATAAACAAGAACCAGAGCGTAATACAATTATGTATCCCTGAAAGGGCGATAATTGAGCTTTCCAATGACACCAGAACCATCCTTCTACGACCACGCGTTCTCTTGTAACGATCGTGCAATACGAAGGAAAAATCCCTAAAATACGGTAATTTCCTTACATAATTCAATGTGCAGCGAGGCAGTGAGTGTGGGTGTGTGTGGAGTAGGGCCCAGTGCTGGCGCGGGAGCCGTGCCGAACGGTCAGAGCCGACCTACGCTCCTCCCACCGCTCGTCTCTCTCTCAGAGCCAAATATTGCTCAGAATTGCACACCGCCTTAAGTCAGTCCCCGCCACATAGTCCTTTCTTCTCTAGACCGACTTAAGTCCGGCCCCGCTAGACAAGGGTTAAACATATAAAGTTAGAGTTATACACCATAGTTCCCATTATGATTATATGACCAAAGTCACACAGCTTCCTATATATTATCCTGTATTACCTCCCATACTTAACTCAGTCTTTGACCCTATCAGTACCGGTGACGGCTTCTTTTATTTGATTTCAGATACATTTAGACAATTTTATAAAGCCTAGAAAAGATATAGCCTATGGTAGCTAAAAGGATTAATTGGTAGGTGTCTTTCCTAAGCTGAATAACATTGTATAATAGTTGCCAGAATATAATAAAAAAGATGTCACCGGTACTGAATTGCTCAAACAACATTGTCCTGGTTTAACACCCTACAATGGGAATATAAGGTTAAGATAAGGACGATAGTGGGAACATTATTAGTAGTATTATATATGTACCGTATATATATATAAATACCGTATGTATATATATATATATATATATATATATATATATATATATATATATATATATATATATATATATTATCTTTGTGTGTGTTTTAGACGGTGACCGTAGTTAATAGATTCAATCGCGATAATGGTACTTCCATTAATATATAACACTGTGCAAGTGTGTGTGTGTGTGTATTTTTATGTCAGTGTCTCTTTCATTTGGGTGTCGAGATATGTGTGTAGGCTTTCATGTGTGTGTGGGTGGATGTGTGTGTGTGTGTGTGTGTGTGTACTATGTGGGTGTGAAGGTATGTGTGCAGGGGACATTGTATGCATGTGTGGACTGCCGTGTATGTACCAAGGGGGTGTGAAGATATGTGTGTAGGTCACCATGTGTGTATGTATGTATAGACTGTCATGTGTGTGAATAAACCATGTATGTATGTGTGTGTAGACTTTGTGAACACACTAGTATGTGTTCAGATATTACCGTAAGTGTGTACATAAGTTACCATGTGTGTGTGTTTGTGTGTGTGTGTAGGATACAGTTTGTGTCTCGCTACCTCAGTTGATAACATATCTGCCTACTAACCCCGCAGACTCAGGTTCAATCCCCGTTCAGGTTGAAAAAGTGTTCTGATATATAACTGGCGGTTACCGTCTAACTTACAGCAAGAGAGATAGTGTGTTGGTATACTGTATGTGTGTATATACTACATATGTGTGTGTATAATAGTGTGTTGGTATACTGTATGTGTGTATAATTATACTACATATGTGTGTGTATAATAGTGTGTTGGTATACTGTATGTGTGTATATACTACATATATGTGTGTATAATAGTGTGTTAGTATACTGTATGTGTGTATAATTATTCTACATATGTGTGTGTATAATAGTGTGTTGGTATACTGTATGTGTGTATATACTACATATGTGTGTGTATAATAGTGTGTTGGTATACTGTATGTGTGTATATACTACATATGTGTGTGTATAATAGTGTGTTGGTATACTACATATGTGTGTGTATAATAGTGTGTTGGTATACTGTATGTGTGTATATACTACATATGTGTGTGTATTATAGTGTGTTGGTATACTGTATGTGTGTATATACTACATATGTGTGTGTATAATAGTGTGTTGGTGTACTGTATGTGTGTATATACTACATATATGTGTGTATAATAGTGTGTTAGTATACTGTATGTGTGTATATACTACATATGTGTGTATAATAGTGTGTTGGTATACTGTATGTGTGTATATACTACATATGTGTGTGTATAATAGTGTGTTGGTATACTGTATGTGTGTATATACTACATATGTGTGTATAATAGTGTGTTGGTATACTGTATGTGTGTATATACTACATATGTGTGTGTATAATAGTGTGTTGGTATACTGTATATGTGTATATACTACATATGTGTGTGTATTATAGTGTGTTGGTATACTGTATGTGTGTATATACTACATATGTGTGTGTATAATAGTGTGTTGGTGTACTGTATGTGTGTATATACTACATATATGTGTGTATAATAGTGTGTTAGTATACTGTATGTGTGTATATACTACATATGTGTGTATAATAGTGTGTTGGTATACTGTATGTGTGTATATACTACATATGTGTGTGTATAATAGTGTGTTGGTATACTGTATATGTGTATATACTACATATGTGTGTATTATAGTGTGTTGGTATACTGTATGTGTGTATATACTACATATGTGTGTATAATAGTGTGTTGGTGTACTGTATGTGTATACTACATATGTGTGTATAATAGTGTGTTAGTATACTGTATGTGTGTATATACTACATATGTGTGTATAATAGTGTGTTGGTATACTGTATGTGTGTATATACTACATATGTGTGTGTATAATAGTGTGTTGGTATACTGTATGTGTTATACTACATATGTGTGTATAATAGTGTGTTGGTATACTGTATGTGTGTATATACTACATATGTGTGTGTATAATAGTGTGTTGGTATACTGTATATGTGTATATACTACATATGTGTGTGTATTATAGTGTGTTGGTATACTGTATGTGTGTATATACTACATATGTGTGTGTATAATAGTATGTTGGTATACTGTATGTGTGTGTGTATACTACATATGTGTGTGTATAATAGTGTGTTGGTATACTGTATGTGTATATACTACATACGTGTGTGTATTATAGTGTGTTGGTATAATGTATGTGTGTATATACTACATATGTGTGTGTATTATAGTGTGTTGGTATAGTGTATGTGTGTATATACTACATATGTGTGTGTATAATAGTGTGTTGGTATACTGTATGTGTATATACTACATATGTGTGTGTATTATAGTGTTATATACTGTATGTGTGTATATAATAATAATAATAATAATAATAATAAACGGTTTATTAAAGAATGGCAGCCTCATGAGCTGAAAATACACATTTTACAATTTAGTGGATGAACATGAGAGTACAGATATGAAGATGGTAAGCTCAGTTTACAAACAAAATAAATAAATACAATAATGATGCAGGTGCAGAATACAAATTATCATAAAATAACCATGAAAGTAAGTGATATACAGTACATATACACATTTATTTACTTACTCATATACAGAACATACGTATATACACGTACGTACGCACATACATATACATACATATATAGGAACATAAGAACATGCAGTAAGTGTGCACATGTCTATATACACATACGCTCACGTATGCACACAATCATACATACATACAAAAACTGTTTTGGTAGGGTCAGGGTAAAGAGGTGAAGGGTAAAGAGGGTGCAGCAATTCAAGTCCGTACAGGTAGGGTCAGGTACAGCCTACTACAATGGGAGGTTAATCCTCAGTAGTGTAAGTGTGTGTGTGTGTGTGTGTGTGTGTGTGTGTGTGTGTGTGTGTGTGTGTGTGTGTGTGTGTGTGTGTGTGTGTGTGTGTGTGTGTGTGTGTGTGTGTGTGTGTGTGTGTGTGTGTGTGTGTGTGTGTGTGTGTGTGTGTGTGTGTGACAGAAGGCGAAATATGGAAAAGAAGGGCGTTCTATTGTTAAGGGTGGAAATACATGGATGAAGATATGCGAACACTTAATAATAGATAATGCTTATGCATAGATTTATAATCAGAAGTGCGCTAGTGAGCAATATGTTCTCGCTCATATGTACGTATATTTACATACATATGTGCATATGACCATATAAATACACGTTCAGTACATATATATATTATATACCTTATATTCTCAACCGGGCTCGAACCATTGACAGCACATATACACAGACATACATATACATAAATATATGCACATTAAATGCATATATGTTCTTCTCTTATCCTACCTGATACTCTCAGCCGGGCTCGAACCACAAACAGTATACACTATAGACACATATATATATACATAAATAACGCATACATACATACACATATACCCACACATACATACACATATACTGTACATGCATGGATACACATATACACATATACAAATATACACATATACATAAACAAACTCAAGCAAATACATACATAATTATATTCTAATACACACACTCACACACACTTATGCATACATTATTAAAGGTGGGCACGTATATATGGTGTGACAGGCCGTTATTACACATTATTAATAATATTAACAATGGTTGGGATAGGACTATTTTTATATCTGTCAGTTCTTGCTCTTATTGTTTGGAGTGTGTTGAAATGACGAGCTGCACGTGTTGGTCTAGGGGCGTCTGGTGGAAGTAAGTTTCTGTGTCGTGGGTGAACAAGCAGCTTAGATGCAAACTGTTTGAGTGTGTTGTAGTGGTGTGTTGAAAGTGTAGGTATGCTAAGGGTGGTGAGAGCTTCCTCGTACCCTGGATATATGCCTCCCAGAATGATCCTGCATGCCCTCCTCTGAACTCTCTCTAATTGACGTTGTTGTGTCAGGGTTAGAGAGGAGGACCAGGCGGGAGAGGCGTAGGTGAGCTTAGGGAGTATGAAGGTGTTATATATACTCTTCAGCTCATTCTCCGGCGCCCCCAGGGATCTCAACCGCCTTAGCATAAACAACTTGTAAGTGGCGGTCCTGACTGTGGTAGTTACATGTTTCTTCCAGTTCAGTTTGTTGTCCACAGTGATTCCGAGAAGTTTGGTGGACTCAACAAGCTGAAGGGGATGAGGACCAATTGTGACAGTGGGTGGAGGAAGGTCGGTAACGGAAGTGTTGATGTGCATGACCACTGTCTTGTCATGATTGATAGTCACATGATTGTCTGTGGTCCAGGCTTGAAGACGGTCGGTCGAGGATGTCTTGTAGGGGGTCATAGTTAGGGGAGGTGTTATCGACAGTAATACCGACTGTCGAGTCGTCCACGTACTTCCAGTGGAATGAATGGGGTGTCCTTTAGGGCATCATTAATCAAGATGAGGAACAATAGAGGCCCCATCTTTGTGCCATGTGGGCCTCCACATGTGATGTCTAGGAAGGTGGAGATGAAGCCTTGGTATACTACATATGTGTGTGTATAATAGTCTGTTGGTATACTGTATGTGTGTGTATAATAGTGTGTTGTATACTCTATGTCTGTATATACTACATATGTGTGTGTATAATAGTGTGTTGGTATACTGTATGTGTGTGTGTATACTACATATGTGTGTGTATAATAGTGTGTTGGTATACTGTATGTGTATATACTACATATGTGTGTGTATTATAGTGTCTTGGTATACTGTATGTGTGTATATACTACATATGTGTGTGTGTATAATAGTGTGTTGTATACTCTATGTGTGTATATACTACATATGTGTGTGTATAATAGTGTGTTGGTATACTATATGTGTGTGTGTATACTACATATGTGTGTGTATAATAGTGTGTTGGTATACTGTATGTGTATATACTACATATGTGTGTGTATTATAGTGTGTTGGTATACTGTATGTGTGTATATACTACATATGAGTGTGTATAATAGTGTGTTTGGTATACTGTATGTGTGTATATACTACATATGTGTGTGTATAATAGTGTGTTGGTATATTGTATGTGTGTATATACTGCATATGTGTGTGTATAATAGTGTGTTGGTATACTGTATGTGTATATACTACATATGTGTGTGTATTATAGTGTGTTGGTATACTGTATGTGTGGATATACTACATATGTGTGTGTATAATAGTGTGTTGGTATACTGTATGTGTGTATATACTACATATGTGTGTGTATAATAGTGTGTTGGTATATTGTATGTGTGTATATACTACATATGTGTGTGTATAATAGTGTGTTGGTATACTGAATGTGTGTATATACTACATATGTGTGTGTATAATAGTGTGTTGGTATACTGTGTGTGTATATACTAAATATGTGTGTGTATTATAGTGTGTTGGTATACTGTATGTGTGTATATACTACATATGTGTGTGTATAATAGTGTGTTGGTATACTGTATGTGTGTATATACTACATATGTGTGTGTATAATAGTGTGTTGGTATATTGTATGTGTGTATATACTACATATGTGTGTGTATAATAGTGTGTTGGTATACTGTATGTGTGTATATACTACATATGTGTGTGTATAATAGTGTGTTGGTATACTGTATGTGTGTATATACTACATATGTGTGTGTATAATAGTGTGTTGGTATGCTGTATGTGTGTATATACTACATATGTGTGTGTATTATAGTGTGTTGGTATACGGTATGTGTGTATATACTACATATGTGTGTGTATAATAGTGTGTTGGTATACTGTATGTGTGTATATACTACATATGTGTGTGTATAATAGTGTGTTGTATATTCTATGTGTGTATATACTACATATGTGTGTGTATAATAGTGTGTTGGTATACTGTATGTGTGTGTGTATACTACATATGTGTGTGTATAATAGTGTGTTGGTATACTGTATGTGTATATACTACATATGTGTGTGTATTATAGTGTGTTGGTATACTGTATGTGTGTATATACTACATATGTGTGTGTATAATAGTGTGTTGGTATACTGTATGTGTGTATATACTACATATGTGTGTGTATAATAGTGTGTTGGTATATTGTATGTGGGTATATACTACATATGTGTGTGCATAATAGTGTGTTGGTATACTGTATGTGTGTATATACTACATATGTGTGTGTATAATAGTGTGTTGGTATACTGTATGTGTGTATATACTACATATGTGTGTGTATAATAGTGTGTTGGTATACTGTATGTGTGTATATACTACATATGTGTGTGTCGGAAGATTTGCTTTTAAAGTACCAGCAGCTGATCAAGTCGTTTAAGGAGAAGTCATCAAGGATCATCGTCTCAGGAATCGTCCCCCGGCTCGGTGTAGAGAACCGATTTTACAACATAGCCACCAGCACAAATCGTTGTCTAGCAAACCTCTGCAGGAAGGAGAACGTGGGATTCGTCGACACCTGGGACAATTTCTACTACGATGACTATTTGTTTCGGACGATGGAGTTCATCTGAACCAGGTGGGAGCAGCGCGTTTTGGGCGTCTTCTCAACGATGCGGTGAAGGATTTTCGGAGAAGAAATCGACTCAGCACAGGACAACCAGGAAGGAGGACCGAAGACAGCGAGGACGGCAATCTACAAAGGAATTAAATACTAATCCGTCAAACCGCGAATTTGGATAAAGCTCCACCAACACGACCCAAATTCAAAACCGTCAGGGATAACGACCGAGGACCGAGGACAGCCATGAATGTAAATGTAGATCCGACCAGAACCAATAATTTGAATAAAGACCGTTCCTTGAATCCCAAATCCAAAACTTTAAATGTTTTCTATGCAAACGCTCGTAGCATACGCAATAAATTTTCAGATTTAGAGGAACTAGTGTTTACAGAAAATTATGATGTGATTGGCATAACAGAATCTTGGCTCAATACACAAGATAGAGACTTTTTAGCAGAGTATTCACTTCCCGGTTATGTAATGTTTGAGAACAGCCGAATAAATAAAAATGGAGGTGGCGTTTTATTTTATCAAAGAAAGTCTTAACCCGACCCTCGTGTCAAAACCTCAAATTGTGAACGTCGACACATCTTTTGTGCTAATAAAGAATAATAAAGGTACAATAATAATACTTGCGTTAATATACAGACCTCCAGCTCAATCAGTGCAAACTGACCGAGAAATTTACGAACAAATTTCAGATGTAAGTAACTCACAAGATACCGTAATTTTTGGCGACTTTAATTTACCTGTGACCAAGTGGGGCGATACTCTTACTTCACACTCCGGACATGACTTGTATACGAACTTGCAAGAGAGTTCGCTTTATCAATTTGTTCGAATGCCGACCCGTGGTAATAACGTTCTTGACATTGTACTTGCAACAAAAGAAGAATTGATAGAGAATTTGAATGTTGGTGATGAATTCAGTAACAGCGACCATCGTACGATAACTTTCACTTTAAAGTTTACTAGTAACGAACCAAATAGTAGCATCGAAAAAGTCCCTAATTTCAAGAAAGCAAACTTCCATAAACCTAGAGCTATGTTTAAAGAAACTGACTGGAGCTTTTTAATTAACAATAACGACATTGGAAGTTATTCGAAACCACTTACCTAAAAGCAGTGCAAGACTGCATACCATCGAAAATACGGCGTCCAGGCCATAATAATAAGCCCAAATGGTGGAATAAAGATATTTCAAACTGCCTGCTTGCTAAAAAATTTGCTAATGATAGATTAAAATCCTCACAAAATGACGAAGAACGGTGAAATTTGTAGAGCTACGACGCAAAGCCAAAAAGTTAATTAAGCAAAGTAAAAAGACCTTAGAGTTACATATTGCGAATCAAAGTAAAACAAACCCGAAAGAATTCTATAGTTATATCAGAAAGAAAAAAGTAGTTACTTCAACTGTTGGACCGTTAGTCGATGAAAATGGAGAATACACCAAAGACGAAGTACAAATGAGTAATGCCCTCAATACCTTCTTTGCATCAGTTTTTACAACAGAAGACCTCAGTGATATCCCTACACCATCGCCGATTCAGATTGATAATTCAGATGTTCTAAGCAATATCACCGTTACAGAGAGAGAAGTATTGAATTGTTTAGATAAACTCAAGGTAAATAAAACGCCAGGACCTGATACAATCTCGCCTAGAGTTCTAAAGGAAGCTAAGAATGAGCTCTCCAAACCACTGACATTACTATTCAATAAATCCTTGCAGTCTGGAACTATGCCTGATCAGTGGAAGCTAGCCAACGTAACACCGATATTAAAAAAAGGCAGCAAATCCCTACCCAGTAACTATCGTCCAATTAGCTTAACCTCAGTTGTATGTAAAATGCTAGAAACGGTCATACGAGACAGACTCGTAAATCACTTAGAGGAAAATAACATACTTAAAGATACTCAACACGGCTTTCGTAAAAACGTTCCTGTTTAACAAACCTCTTAGACTTCTTCCACGATATCCTCAACCTCTACGATGAGAGTAAAGCTGTAGATATTATATACCTTGATTTTCAAAAGGCCTTTGACAACGTTCCCCACAAACGTTTACTGCTAAAACTAAAAGCGCATGGAATACAAGACGGTGTGTTGAAATGGATAGAAAATTGGCTCAGCAACAGAAAGCAAAGGGTAGTCATAAACGGTAAGGCATCTAAATGGACCAATGTAAGTAGCGGGGTACCCCAGGGATCGGTACTAGGACCAATTCTCTTTCTAATTTACATCAACGACATAGATGAGGGTCTCACCTGCACAATCTCAAAATTTGCTGACGATACAAAAATTGCAAATAGCGTACTCTCAAAAGAACAAGTTGACGATATGCAACACAATCTAGATAAATTGTCATGTTGGCCCAAATTTGGCAAATGAGTTTCAATGCGGATAAATGTAAAGTACTACATGTCGGATACCTAAATGAGAAAGCAAACTATTCGATGAATGGCACTCAGCTTAAGAATGTAAACAGAGAAACTGATCTGGGAGTAACAATATCGAGTAACCTAAAACCGAGTCAACAATGTTCAGAAGTTGTTAAGAAGGCAAACAAAATAATTGGCTTTATAGGCAGGTCATTTGAGCATAAATCCAAAGAAGTTATCCTAACCCTTTACAATTCCTTAGTCCGCCCTCTTCTGGAATACTGCGTTCAATCCTGGTGCCCTTATTACCAAAAAGATATAAACAAGCTAGAACGAGTTCAACGTAGAGTTCCAAAATGATACCTAGCCTAAAGAACAAACCATACGAAGAGCGTCTTAGAGAATTAAATCTATTTCCTTTAACCCAGCGCAGATTAAGAGGCGACTTAATTCAAGTGTTCAAAATCATCAAAGGCATCGACAATATGAACTGTAGTAAGTACTTCACTATCGACCATTCTAATTACACGCTGGGAAACGGTTGCAAATTATTGGTAAATCTTTTAACTCGCACGAATCTAAGAATTTCTTCTTCAATCGAGTTGTCAACTTGTGGAATGGGCTTCCCCGAGACGTTATAGACTGCAGCACCGTTGATTCATTTAAACTTCGCCTAGATAAATATCTCGCATCAAACCCGCGACTGACTGCGTTTGTAAATGAATAACTTTATCCTCCCCTCAGTTACTAACCCATATGTCCCCTACTAACTTCCTAGTCCTGCCACGTTAGTGGCAGGGCAGTAGTTCCCTTTCCAATGTTCCCTTACCCACTCTAAACCACTGTTTGGACACTTGATCCTCAGTGTTTTGGAGGACAAGCAACCTAGAAGGGTCACTAGACCTGTTGTTGCTTGATTTCCTTTGTACTCCTTTGTACTCCTTTGTACTCCTTTGTATAATAGTGTGTTGGTATACTGTATGTGTGTATATACTACATATGTGTGTGTATAATAGTGTGTTGGTATACTCAATGTGTATATATACTACATATGTGTGTGTATAATAGTGTGTTGGTATACTGTATGTGTGTGTATACTACATATGTGTGTATAATAGTGTGTTGGTATAATGTATGTGTGTATATACTACATATGTGTGTGTATAATAGTGTGTTGGTATACTGTATGTGTGTGTATACTACATATGTGTGTATAATAGTGTGTTGGTATAATGTATGTGTGTATATACTACATATGTGTGTGTATAATAGTGTGTTGGTATACTGTATGTGTGTGTATAATAGTGTGTTGGTATACTGTATGTGTGTATATACTACATATGTGTGTGTATAATAGTGTGTTGGTATACTGTTTGTGGGTATATACTACATATGTGTGTGTATAATAGTGTGTTGGTATATTGTATGTGTGTATATACTACATATGTGTGTGTGTAATAGTGTGTTGGTATACTGTATGTGTGTATATACTACATATTTGTGTGTATAATAGTGTGTTGGTATACTGTATGTGTGTATATACTACATATGTGTGTGTATATTAGTGTGTTGGTATATTGTATGCGTGTATATACTACATATGTGTGTGTGAGTGTGTGTGTCTGGACCGTGTGTTGCAAGTATTCACACACACACACACACACACACACACACACACACACACACCATAGTTAGATTCACATAATGCATTTCCCCTTGATCCTCCCACTGGCTTCATTTATCTCTCTCTCTCTCTCTCTCTCTCTCTCTCTCTCTCTCTCTCTCTCTCTCTCTCTCTCTCTCTCTCTCTCTCTCTCTCTCTCTCTCTCTCTCTCTTTCGAGATTTCGAGAACCTAATTAAAGTCATGAAAAGGAAGACCACGAAATGTGTGGTAAGCGGCGTCTTACCCCGGATTAAAACAAGCTCATACAGACAAAATAGAGCCATAGAAATTAACAACGCAGTCAAGGTCATGTGCGAACATGAGAAGGTACTGTATGTGGACAATTGGACCATCTTTGTAGGGAACTCGTCCCTGTACAGCGGAGATGGCATTCATTTATCAGAAAAAGGCGTTCAGCACATGAGTGACACCCTAAATCAAGCAACCTACATTGCCCATGAAAACAACGCCAGTCAGGACCGAGAGATAGCTATGCTAATAGACTCCTCTGAGTATTGACATCGCTACCGCCGGAAAAGCCCTCCCACAACCCCACCCAATCAAACTCCACCCGCACAGTTAAGAGGAACAAAATAACTACGCCCAACCCTTCCAAGTCCATCACAACCATTTAAACGAAACCGTCAACCCCAATGGGCCACAAGTTGCGAAAATTTACCTACCTGAACCACAAAACAAACTAAACAACCCCACCCAACCCCATCCAAGCCAACCCAACCAACTGAATGAATTTGACAACCCGCCGCGGCTTCAAGTCACAACCCCAAACCCATCCCCACTAATAAGAAAAACAAATCCAGCGCATGCTGAGAGAAATGATATAAAAATAATATCCATAAATGCCTGCTCAATAAGAAA
Source organism: Paralithodes platypus (assembly GCA_032716605.1). Classification (NCBI taxonomy): domain Eukaryota; kingdom Metazoa; phylum Arthropoda; class Malacostraca; order Decapoda; family Lithodidae; genus Paralithodes; species Paralithodes platypus. The sequence continues at coordinate 57,786,316 of CM064512.1, read as the reverse complement.
CAAAATAGACAACTCAAATGTCTGTTATTAAATGAGAAAGTTGACGTTATTTGTATAACGGAAACACATCTGAACCTTAAAAATAAAGATCTACTTCATGAATATCACATAGAGCCATATAATTTTTTTCATAAAGACCGTAACAATGGAAAACAAAGAGGGGGGGTTGCAATGTACGTTGCAACCTACTTAAACCCAGTTGAGGTGACTCCCCGAAAGTAATGCAGAAATAGTGTGCGTCAAAATAAATACAAAAAACATGAACTTAAATATAACTACAGCGTTCCGACCACCGAGACTAACTGTTGCCGATGAGACAATTTTTCATGAAATACTAGAGAAAACCCTTAATTCCGACGAAACAGTTTTACTAGGTGACTATAACCTCCCCCTAATTGACTGGAATACCCTGACCGGAAAAAATGCTGAGTCACGCCTAATGACAAGCTTCATCCAGGATTTTTTTTTGACTCGACACGTAAAACAGCCGACGCGAGACAGGAATATATTAGACCTCGTAATCACTACCCAAGAAAATCTATTATCAAACCTGGATGTAGGTGAACATCTGGCAACGTCCGATCATAATAAGAATCAACGTTATAAGCAAATATTCCTCAGTAAAAACAACAGGAATGGTTTCGGACTTCAAAAACGCAAATTATGACGGACTTAAGGAATCGCTATCAGACATACACTCAAACCTCATAAATATTAACAAAGTAAATGAACTATGGGGACATTTTAAGTCGACAATTACAGAAGCGCATACACAATTTGTACCCATGAAACCAAAACGTAATACGAAATCAAGTATGCCCCCTTGGTACAGTAGAGACATTGGCAAGACAATAAGGAAAAGGAATCAACTCCACAAACTTGTAAAAAATAACACAAACACTGAAGTACTTAAATACTTGTACAAAAATAGTAGAAGGGAAGTGAAAAAAATAATTAGGGAGAACAAACAAAATTACGAAATGACTATTGCCAGAGAAAGTGCCACAAACCCCAAAAAATTCTAGTTACGTAAATAAAAATAAACAGATCAAAAGCGGAATCGGACCGCTAATAGAAGATGGCCAGACAATAACAGGTGACACAAACACGGCAAATCTGCTCAACAAATATTTTGGCTCAGTTTTCACAGAAGAAATTATCGATCATAACCTGAAAATAACACCTCAACTCATGTGATAGGAGATTTCACCATCAGTGTTAGCGAAGTACAAAGCAAATTGAGTAATTTAAATGTAAATAAGACTCCGGGACCCGACATGCTCCACCCGAAAATAATTAAGAATGTTAAGGACGAAATAGCAAAACCCCTGACACAACTATTTAACTTATCATTACTACAGGGGATTGTACCGAGTGATTGGAAAGATGCGAACATTACGCCGATATACAAGAAGGGTAGCAAGGCCAAAGCGAGTAATTACAGACCAATTAGTCTAACTTCAATTGTAGGAAAAATCATGGAAAAAATCCTTAGAGATAAGATAGTAGATTACCTCGAATCAAACAACCTAATCAAAAATAGTCAACACGGCTTTAGATCAAATAAGTCATGCCTAACAAATTTGATTGAATTTTATAACAAACTATTCACATATAACGACATGACGAAATCACTAGATATAATCTTCTTGGACTTTCAAAAAGCTTTCGACAAGGTGCCTCACCGAAAACTATTGGCTAAACTGGAGAGGATAGGTATCAAAGGTGAAATTCATTCTTGGATAAAACATTGGCTTACAGACAGAAGACAGAGAGTGGTGATAAATGGAGTGGAATCGGAGTGGAGCCTGTCACTAGTGGAGTTCCACAGGGTTCAGTCCTTGGACCGGTCCTGTTTCTCATTTACATTAGCGATATTGATGTAGGGGTAAACAAACACCATTTCCAAATTCGCCGACGATACAAAAATAGGAAATACAGTCCTGAACGAAGATGATAGAAATGCGTTGCAATCTGATTTAAACAAGATATCAGAGTGGTCGAAAAAATGGCAGATGCCCTTCAATGTCGATAAATGTCAGGTGCTGCAGGTTGGTAGCAGAAATATGAAATACAAATACGAAATGAATGGCAAACACATAAAAACCGCAACGGTAGTAAAAGACCTAGGGGTACTAATATCTGAAAACCTAAACACTTCCGACCAATGTATAGCAGCTGCAAATAAGGCAAACATAGCATTGGGCTTTATTAAACGAAAATTTACATATAAACATGAAAATGTAATAGTGCCACTGTTCAAAAGTATGGTGAGGCCCCACCTTGAATATGGTGTGCAGTTCTGGTCACCTTATCTGATCAAGGACATTGTAAGACTCGAGTCAGTACAGCGTAGAGCGACGAAGATGATACCCTCATTAAGAAATAAACCATATGAAGAAAGACTTAAACGATTGAACCTGTTCTCATTAAAAAAGAGGAGGTTGAGGGGTCAGCTTATTGAGTGCTTTAAGATACTAAAAGGTTTCGACAAAGTCGATGTAAATGCACTATTCACATTAAACAATACTAATCAAACTCGCGGAAATGGAATGAAATTAAAAACCAAAAAGGCAAACCTAGATGTCACAAAGAGTTTCTTCACCTACAGTGTGGCGACAGAGTGGAATAAACTACCAGCGAGAGTGGTGGAGAGCGACACAATAAACGCTTTCAAGGGAAGGCTTGACCTCTATCTGCAGAGGGCTGGGGTGATATGAAAAAAAAAAAAAAAAAAAAAATGTATGTGTATGTGTGTGCACTGTACAATATGTATATATATACTGTATATATATGTATGTATGTGTATATGTATGTATGTGTATGTGTGTGTGTGTGTGTGTGTATGTGTGTATATGTATGTACCGGTGTATGTATATATATATACATATATATATATATATGCATATATACATATATAGTTTGTAAGGCCAGACTGCCTAGTAAGGACCTTGAGGTCTGTGTGGTCTGTGTATCTATGTAGCTCTATGTAGCTCTCCATCATCATCATTTACCGTCTTTCCACCTTTCCTTTGCGTGTTACCAATGATCCTATTCTTCTTTTCTCCTCTCTCTGTTCATCATCATTACCATTTACTATATTCCTTATCTATATCCTGTGTCTTCAATAATG
>CM064512.1:57650731-57783083 GCA_032716605.1 Paralithodes platypus | reverse complement strand
TTACCTGCAAGTTTTAATAATAGCTGTACACCATCATTAGGATGGAGTTACTAACGCTTGCTATATTACCTGCAAGTTTTAATAATAGCTGTAAACCATCATTAGGATGGAGTTACTAACGCTTGCTATATTACCTGCAAGTTTTAATAATAGCTGTAAACCATCATTAGGATGGAGTTACTAACGCTTGCTATATTACCTGCTAGTTTTAATAATAGCTGTAACCCAACATTAGGATGGAGTTACTAACGCATGCTATATTACCTGCAAGTTTTAATAATAGCTGTAAACCATCATTAGGATGGAGTTTCTACCGCTTGCTATCTTACCTGCAAGTTTTAATAATAGCTGTAAACCATCATTAGGATGGAGTTACTAACGCTTGCTATATTACCTGCAAGTTTTAATAATAGCTGTAAACCATCATTAGGATGGAGTTACTAACGCTTGCTATATTACCTGCAAGTTTTAATAATAGCTGTAAACCATCATTAGGATGGAGTTACTAACGCTTGCTATATTACCTGCAAGTTTTAATAATAGCTGTAAACCATCATTAGGATGGAGTTACTAACGCTTGCTATATTACCTGCAAGTTTTAATAATAGCTGTAAACCATCATTAGGATGGAGTTACTAACGCTTGCTATATTACCTGCAAGTTTTAATAATAGCTGTAAACCATCATTAGGATGGAGTTACTAACGCTTGCTATATTACCTGCAAGTTTTAATAATAGCTGTAAACCATCATTAGGATGGAGTTACTAACACTTGCTATATTACCTGCAAGTTTTAATAATAGCTGTAAACCATCATTAGGATGGAGTTACTAACGCTTGCTATATTACCTGCAAGTTTTAATAATAGCTGTAAACCATCATTAGGATGGAGTTACTAACGCTTGCTATATTACCTGCAAGTTTTAATAATAGCTGTAAACCATCATTAGGATGGAGTTACTAACGCTTGCTATATTACCTGCAAGTTTTAATAATAGCTGTAAACCATCATTAGGATGGAGTTACTAACGCTTGCTATATTACCTGCAAGTTTTAATAATAGCTGTAAACCATCATTAGGATGGAGTTACTAACGCTTGCTATATTACCTGCAAGTTTTAATAATAGCTGTAAACCATCATTAGGATGGAGTTACTAACGCTTGCTATATTACCTGCAAGTTTTAATAATAGCTGTAAACCATCATTAGGATGGAGTTACTAACGCTTGCTATATTACCTGCAAGTTTTAATAATAGCTGTAAACCATCATTAGGATGGAGTTACTAACGCTTGCTATATTACCTGCAAGTTTTAATAATAGCTGTAAACCATCATTAGGATGGAGTTACTAATGCTTGCTATATTACCTGCAAGTTTTAATAATAGCTGTAAACCATCATTAGGATGGAGTTACTAATGCTTGCTATATTACCTGCAAGTTTTAATAATAGCTGTAAACCATCATTAGGATGGAGTTACTAACGCTTGCTATATTACCTGCAAGTTTTAATAATAGCTGTAAACCATCATTAGGATGGAGTTACTAACGCTTGCTATATTACCTGCAAGTTTTAATAATAGCTGTAAACCATCATTAGGATGGAGTTACTAACGCTTGCTATATTACCTGCAAGTTTTAATAATAGCTGTAAACCATCATTAGGATGGAGTTACTAACGCTTGCTATATTACCTGCAAGTTTTAATAATAGCTGTAAACCATCATTAGGATGGAGTTACTAACGCTTGCTATATTACCTGCAAGTTTTAATAATAGCTGTAAACCATCATTAGGATGGAGTTACTAACGCTTGCTATATTACCTGCAAGTTTTAATAATAGCTGTAAACCATCATTAGGATGGAGTTACTAACGCTTGCTATATTACCTGCAAGTTTTAATAATAGCTGTAAACCATCATTAGGATGGAGTTACTAACGCTTGCTATATTACCTGCAAGTTTTAATAATAGCTGTAAACCATCATTAGGATGGAGTTACTAACGCTTGCTATATTACCTGCAAGTTTTAATAATAGCTGTAAACCATCATTAGGATGGAGTTACTAACGCTTGCTATATTACCTGCAAGTTTTAATAATAGCTGTAAACCATCATTAGGATGGAGTTACTAACGCTTGCTATATTACCTGCAAGTTTTAATAATAGCTGTAAACCATCATTAGGATGGAGTTACTAATGCTTGCTATATTACCTGCAAGTTTTAATAATAGCTGTAAACCATCATTAGGATGGAGTTACTAACGCTTGCTATATTACCTGCAAGTTTTAATAATAGCTGTAAACCATCATTAGGATGGAGTTACTAACGCTTGCTATATTACCTGCAAGTTTTAATAATAGCTGTAAACCATCATTAGGATGGAGTTACTAACGCTTGCTATATTACCTGCAAGTTTTAATAATAGCTGTAAACCATCATTAGGATGGAGTTACTAATGCTTGCTATATTACCTGCAAGTTTTAATAATAGCTGTAAACCATCATTAGGATGGAGTTACTAACGCTTGCTATATTACCTGCAAGTTTTAATAATAGCTGTAAACCATCATTAGGATGGAGTTACTAACGCTTGCTATATTACCTGCAAGTTTTAATAATAGCTGTAAACCATCATTAGGATGGAGTTACTAACGCTTGCTATATTACCTGCAAGTTTTAATAATAGCTGTAAACCATCATTAGGATGGAGTTACTAACGCTTGCTATATTACCTGCAAGTTTTAATAATAGCTGTAAACCATCATTAGGATGGAGTTACTAACGCTTGCTATATTACCTGCAAGTTTTAATAATAGCTGTAAACCATCATTAGGATGGAGTTACTAACGCTTGCTATATTACCTGCAAGTTTTAATAATAGCTGTAAACCATCATTAGGATGGAGTTACTAACGCTTGCTATATTACCTGCAAGTTTTAATAATAGCTGTAAACCATCATTAGGATGGGGTTACTAACGCTTGCTATATTACCTGCAAGTTTTAATAATAGCTGTAAACCATCATTAGGATGGGGTTACTAACGCTTGCTATATTACCTGCAAGTTTTAATAATAGCTGTAAACCATCATTAGGATGGGGTTACTAACGCTTGCTATATTACCTGCAAGTTTTAATAATAGCTGTAAACCATCATTAGGATGGAGTTACTAACGCTTGCTATATTACCTGCAAGTTTTAATAATAGCTGTAAACCATCATTAGGATGGGGTTACTAATGCTTGCTATATTACCTGCAAGTTTTAATAATAGCTGTAAACCATCATTAGGATGGAGTTACTAACGCTTGCTATATTACCTGCAAGTTTTAATAATAGCTGTAAACCATCATTAGGATGGAGTTACTAACGCTTGCTATATTACCTGCAAGTTTTAATAATAGCTGTAAACCATCATTAGGATGGAGTTACTAACGCTTGCTATATTACCTGCAAGTTTTAATAATAGCTGTAAACCATCATTAGGATGGAGTTACTAACGCTTGCTATATTACCTGCAAGTTTTAATAATAGCTGTAAACCATCATTAGGATGGAGTTACTAACGCTTGCTATATTACCTGCAAGTTTTAATAATAGCTGTAAACCATCATTAGGATGGAGTTACTAACGCTTGCTATATTACCTGTAAGTTTTAATAATAGCTGTAAACCATCATTAGGACGTGGGTTCTAACGCTTGATATATTACCTGCAAGTTTTAATAATAGCTGTAAACCATCATTAGGATGGAGTTACTAACGCTTGCTATATTACCTGCAAGTTTTAATAATAGCTGTAAACCATCATTAGGATGGAGTTACTAACGCTTGCTATATTACCTGCAAGTTTTAATAATAGCTGTAAACCATCATTAGGATGGAGTTACTAACGCTTGCTATATTACCTGCAAGTTTTAATAATAGCTGTAAACCATCATTAGGATGGAGTTACTAACGCTTGCTATATTACCTGCAAGTTTTAATAATAGCTGTAAACCATCATTAGGATGGAGTTACTAACGCTTGCTATATTACCTGCAAGTTTTAATAATAGCTGTAAACCATCATTAGGATGGAGTTACTAATGCTTGCTATATTACCTGCAAGTTTTAATAATAGCTGTAAACCATCATTAGGATGGAGTTACTAATGCTTGCTATATTACCTGCAAGTTTTAATAATAGCTGTAAACCATCATTAGGATGGAGTTACTAATGCTTGCTATATTACCTGCAAGTTTTAATAATAGCTGTAAACCATCATTAGGATGGAGTTACTAACGCTTGCTATATTACCTGCAAGTTTTAATAATAGCTGTAAACCATCATTAGGATGGAGTTACTAACGCTTGCTATATTACCTGCAAGTTTTAATAATAGCTGTAAACCATCATTAGGATGGAGTTACTAATGCTTGCTATATTACCTGCAAGTTTTAATAATAGCTGTAAACCATCATTAGGATGGAGTTACTAATGCTTGCTATATTACCTGCAAGTTTTAATAATAGCTGTATACCATCATTAGGATGGAGTTACTAACGCTTGCTATATTACCTGCAAGTTTTAATAATAGCTGTAAACCATCATTAGGGTGGAATTACTAACGCTTGCTATATTACCTACAAGTTTTAATAATAGCTGTAAACCATCATTAGGATGGAGTTACTAACGCTTGCTATATTACCTGCAAGTTTTAATAATAGCTGTAAACCATCATTAGGATGGGGTTACTAACGCTTGCTATATTACCTGCAAGTTTTAATAATAGCTGTAAACCATCATTAGGATGGAGTTACTAACGCTTGCTATATTACCTGCAAGTTTTAATAATAGCTGTAAACCATCATTAGGATGGAGTTACTAATGCTTGCTATATTACCTGCAAGTTTTAATAATAGCTGTAAACCATCATTAGGATGGAGTTACTAATGCTTGCTATATTACCTGCAAGTTTTAATAATAGCTGTAAACCATCATTAGGATGGAGTTACTAACGCTTGCTATATTACCTGCAAGTTTTAATAATAGCTGTAAACCATCATTGGATGGAGTTACTAACGCTTGCTATATTACCTGCAAGTTTTAATAATAGCTGTAAACCATCACTATGATGGAGTTATTAACGTTTGCTATATTACCTGCAAGTTTTAATAATAGCTGTAAACCATCATTAGGATGGAGTTACTAATGCTTGCTATATTACCTGCAAGTTTTAATAATAGCTGTAAACCATCATTAGGATGGAGTTACTAACGCTTGCTATATTACCTGCAAGTTTTAATAATAGCTCTAAACCATCATTAGGATGGAGTTACTAACGCTTGCTATATTACCTGCAAGTTTTAATAATAGCTGTAAACCATCATTAGGATGGAGTTACTAACGCTTGCTATATTACCTGCAAGTTTTAATAATAGCTGTAAACCATCATTAGGATGGAGTTACTAACGCTTGCTATATTACCTGCAAGTTTTAATAATAGCTGTAAACCATCATTAGGATGGAGTTACTAACGCTTGCTATATTACCTGCAAGTTTTAATAATAGCTGTAAACCATCATTAGGATGGAGTTACTAACGCTTGCTATATTACCTGCAAGTTTTAATAATAGCTGTAAACCATCATTAGGATGGAGTTACTAACGCTTGCTATTACCTGCAAGTTTTAATAATAGCTGTAAACCATCATTAGGATGGAGTTACTAACGCTTGCTCTATTACCTGCAAGTTTTAATAATAGATGTAAACCATCATTAGGATGGAGTTACTAACGCTTGCTATATTACCTGTAAGTTTTAATAATAGCTGTAAACCATCATTAGGATGGAGTTACTAACGCTTGCTATATTACCTGCAAGTTTTAATAATAGCTGTAAACCATCATTAGGATGGAGTTAATAACGCTTGCTATATTACCTGTAAGTTTTAATAATAGCTGTAAACCATCATTAGGATGGAGTTACTAACGCTTGCTATATTACCTGCAAGTTTTAATAATAGCTGTAAACCATCATTAGGATGGAGTTACTAACGCTTGCTATATTACCTGCAAGTTTTAATAATAGCTGTAAACCATCATTAGGATGGAGTTACTAACGCTTGCTATATTTCCTGCAAGTTTTAATAATAGCTGTAAACCATCATTAGGATGGAGTTACTAACGCTTGCTATATTACCTGCAAGTTTTAATAATAGCTGTAAACCATCATTAGGATGGAGTTAATAACGCTTGCTATATTACCTGCAAGTTTTAATAATAGCTGTAAACCATCATTAGGATGGAGTTACTAACGCTTGCTATATTACCTGCAAGTTTTAATAATAGCTGTAAACCATCATTAGGGTGGAGATACTAACGCTTGTTATATTACCTACAAGTTTTAACCCTTAATTAGCGGCTCACCACATAAGTCGAGTTAAATAAAGCTGGACTATGTGGCGGCGCTCGACATAGGTCGAGTGGCAATTTCAGCACGTAATGTTGCTGAGAGAGAGAGACAAGTGGTGGCAGGAGACTAGCGAGCGTATGACTGCTCCAGACCACCGCGGCGAACCTACTGACACGAATCTCAGCTCCCTCCTCCCTCTCTCACTCGCTACATACTGAATTATATGGGGAAAGTACCGAATTACATGCTTTTTGCACTCGCGTTGCACGGTTATTGCAAGAAAACTAGCCATCATAAAAGGATCGTTATGGTGTCATTCGAAAGCTCTGTTTATGCCCTTTCAGGGATAGGTACTTGTTTTACGTTCTGGGTCTTATTTAGGCATGAAAATGATCACGTAAACAGCCCTATTTTGGCTAAAAACACCCCGCTGGGCGGTACATATACATAAACCGCATAGGCCGCTCGTAAGGTGTTAATAATAGCTGTAAACCATCATTAGGATGGAGTTACTAACGCTTGCTATATTACCTGCAAGTTTTAACCCTTTACGAGCGGCCTATGCGGTTTATTTATATGTACCGCCCAGCGGGGTGTTTTTAGCCAAAATAGGGCTGTTTACGTGATCATTTTCATGCCTAAATAAGACCCAGAACGTAAAACAAGTATCTATCCCTGAAAGGGCATAAACAGAGCTTTCGAATGACACCATAACGATCCTTTTATGATGGCTAGTTTTCTTGCAATAACCGTGCAACGCGAGTGCAAAAAGCATGTAATTAGCCACTTTGTACAATTCCGTATATAGCGAGAGAGGTTAGGAGGTGAGATTCGTGTCAGTAGGTTTGCCGCGGTGGTCTGGAGCAGTCATACACTCGCTACTCTCCTGCCACCACTTGTCTCTCTCTCTCAGCAACATTAAGTGCTGAAATTGCCACTCGAGTTATGTCGAGCGCCGCCACATAGTCCAGCTTTATTTAACTCGACTTAAGATGCGCGCCGACTTTTAGGGGTTTTAATAATAGCTGTAAACCATCATTAGGATGGGGTTACTAACGCTTGCTATATTACCCGCAAGTTTTAATAATAGCTGTAAACCATCATTAGGATGGAGTTACTAACGCTTGCTATATTACCTGCAAGTTTTAATAATAGCTGTAAACCATCATTAGGATGGGGTTACTAATGCTTGCTATATTACCTGCAAGTTTTAATAATAGCTGTAAACCATCATTAGGATGGGGTTACTAACGCTTGCTATATTACCTGCAAGTTTTAATAATAGCTGTAAACCATCATTGGATGGAGTTACTAACGCTTGCTATATTACCTGCAAGTTTTAATAATAGCTGTAAACCATCATTAGGATGGAGTTATTAACGTTTGCTATATTACCTGCAAGTTTTAATAATAGCTGTAAACCATCATTAGGATGGGGTTACTAATGCTTGATCTATTACCTGTAAGTTTTAATAATAGCTGTAAACCATCATTAGGATGGAGTTACTAATGCTTGCTATATGACCTGCAAGCTTTAATAATAGGTGTAAACCATCATTAGGATGGAGTTACTAACGCTTGCTATATTACCTGCAAGTTTTAATAATAGCTGTAAACCATCATTAGGATGGAGTTACTTAAGCTTGCCGTATTACCTGCAAGTTTTAATAATAGCTGTAAACCATCATTAGGATGGAGCTACTAACGCTTGTTATATTACCTGCAAGTTTTAATAATAGCTGTAAACCATCATTAGGATAGAGTTACAAACGCTTGCTATATTACCTGCAAGTTTTAATAATAGCTGTAAACCATCATTAGGATGGAGTTACTAACGCTTGCTATATTACCTGCAAGTTTTAATAATAGCTGTAAACCATCATTAGGATGGAGTTACTAACGCTTGCTATATTACCTGCAAGTTTTAATAATAGCTGTAAACCATCATTAGGATGGAGTTACCAACGCTTGCTATATTACCTGCAAGTTTTAATAATAGCTGTAAACCATCATTAGGATGGAGTTACTAACGCTTGTTATATTACCTGCAAGTTTTAATAATAGCTGTAAACCATCATTAGGATGGAGTTACTAACGCTTGCTATATTACCTGCAAGTTTTAATAATAGCTGTAAACCATCATTAGGATGGAGTTACTAACGCTTGCTATATTACCTGCAAGTTTTAATAATCGCTGTAAACCATCATTAGGATGGAGTTTCTAACGCTTGCTAAATTACCATCAAGTTTTAATAATAGCTGTAAACCATCATTAGGATGGAGTTACTAACGCTTGCTATATTACCTGCAAGTTTTAATAATAGCTGTAAACCATCATTAGGATGGAGTTACTAACGCTTGCTATATTTCCTGCAAGTTTAACTAATAGCTGTAAACCATCATTAGGATGGAGTTAATAACGCTTGCTATATTACCTGCAAGTTTTAATAATAGCTGTAAACCATCATTAGGATGGAGTTACTAACGCTTGCTATATTACCTGCAAGTTTTAATAATAGCTGTAAACCATCATTAGGATGGAGTTACTAACGCTTGCTATATTACCTGCAAGTTTTAATAATAGCCGTAAACCATCATTAGGATGGAGTTACTAACGCTTGCTATATTACCTGCAAGTTTTAATAATAACTGTAAACCACCATTAGGATGGAGTTACTAACACTTGCTATATTACCTGCAAGTTTTAATAATAGCTGTAAACCATCATTAGGATGGAGTTACTAACGCTTGCTATATTACCTGCAAGTTTTAATAATAGCTGTAAACCTTCATTAGGATGGAGTTACTAACGCTTGCTATATTATCTGCAAGTTTTAATAATAGCTGTAAACCATCATTAGGATGGAGTTAATAATGCTTGCTATATTACCTGCAAGTTTTAATAATAGCTGTAAACCATCATTGGGATGGAGTTACTAACGCTTGCTATATTACCTGCAAGTTTTAATAATAGCTGTAAACCATCAGTAGGATGGGGTTACTAATGCTTGCTATATTACCTGCAAGTTTTAATAATAGCTGTAAACCATCATTAGGATGGAGTTACTAACGCTTGCTATATTACCTGCAAGTTTTAATAATAGCTGTAAACCTTCATTAGGATGGAGTTACTAATGCTTGCTATATTATCTGCACGTTTTAATAATAGCTGTAAACCATCAATAGGATGGCGTTAATAATGCTTGCTATATTACCTGCAAGTTTTAATAATAGCTGTAAACCATCATTAGGATGGAGTTACTAACGCTTGCTATATTACCTGCAAGTTTTAATAATAGCTGTAAACCATCAATAGTATGGGGTTACTAACGCTTGCTATATTACCTGCAAGTTTTAATAATAGCTGTAAACCATCATTAGGATGGAGTTACTAACGCTTGCTATATTACCTGCAAGTTTTAATAATAGCTGTAAACCATCATTAGGATGGAGTTACTAACGCTTGCTATATTACCTGCAAGTTTTAATAATAGCTGTAAACCATCATTAGGGTGGAGTTACTAACGTTTGCTATATTACCCGCAAGTTTTAATAATAGCTGTAAACCATCATTAAGATGGAGTTACTAACGCTTGCCATATTACCTGCAAGTTTTAATAATAGCTGTAAACCATCATTAGGATGGGGTTACTAATGCTTGCTATATTACCTGCAAGTTTTAATAATAGCTGTAAACTATCATTAGGATGGAGTTACTAATGCTTGCTATATTACCTGCAAGTTTTAATAATAGCTGTAAACCATCATTAGGATGGGGTTACTAACGCTTGCTATATTACCTGCAAGTTTTAATAATAGCTGTAAACCATCATTGGATGGGGTTACTAACGCTTGCTATATTACCTGCAAGTTTTAATAATAGCTGTAAACCATCATTAGGATGGAGTTACTAACGTTTGCTATATTACCTGCAAGTTTTAATAATAGCTGTAAACCATCATTAGGATGGGGTTACTAATGCTTGATCTATTACCTGCAAGTTTTAATAATAGCTGTAAACCATCATTAGGATGGAGTTACTAATGCTTGCTATATTACCTACAAGTTTTAATAATAGCTGTAAACCATTATTAGGATGGAGTTACTAACGCTTGCTATATTACCTGCAAGTTTTAATAATAGCTGTAAACCATCATTAGGATGGAGTTACTAACGCTTGCTATATTACCTGCAAGTTTTAATAATAACTGTAAACCATCATTAGGATGGAGTTATTAACGCTTGCTATATTACTAGCAAGTTTTAATAATAGCTGTAAACCATCATTAGGATGGAGTTACTAACGCTTGCCGTATTACCTGCAAGTTTTAATAATAGCTGTAAACCATCATTAGGATGGAGTTACTAACGCTTGCTATATTACCTTCAAGTTTTAATAATAGCTGTAAACCATCATTAGGATAGAGTTACAAACGCTTGCTATATTACCTGCAAGTTTTAATAATAGCTGAAAACCTTCATTAGGATGGAGTTACTAACGCTTGCTATATTATCTTCAAGTTTTAATAATTGCTGTAAACCATCATTAGGATGGCATTACTAATGCTTGCTATATTACCTGCAAGTTTTAATAATAGCTGTAAACCATCATTATGATGGAGTTACTAACGCTTGCTATATTACCTGCAAGTTTTAATAATAGCTGTACAGCATCATTAGGATGGAGTTACTAGCGCTTGCTATATTACCTGCAAGTTGTAATAATAGCTGTAAACCATCATTAGGATGGAGTTACTAACGCTTGCTATATTACCTGCAAGTTTTAATAATAGCTGTAAACCTTCATTAGGATGCAGTTACTAACGCTTGCTATATTATCTGCAAGTTTTAATAATAGCTGTAAACCATCATTAGGATGGAGTTAATAATGCTTGCTATATTACCTGCAAGTTCTAATAATAGCTGTAAACCATCATTAGGATGGAGTTACTAATGCTTGCTATATTACCTGCAAGTTTTAATAATAGCTGTAAACCATCATTAGGATGGAGTTACTAATGCTTGCTATATTACCTGCAAGTTTTAATAATAGCTGTAAACCATCATTAGGATGGAGTTACTAACGCTTGCTATATTACCTGCAAGTTTTAATAATAGCTGTAAACCTTCATTAGGATGCAGTTACTAACGCTTGCTATATTATCTGCAAGTTTTAATAATAGCTGTAAACCATCATTAGGATGGAGTTACTAATGCTTCCTATATTACCTGCAAGTTTTAATTATAGCTGTAAACCATCAGTAGGATGGGGTTACTAATGCTTGCTATATTACCTGCAAGTTTTAATAATAGCTGTAAACCATCATTAGGATGGAGTTACTAATGCTTGCTATATTACCTGCAAGTTTTAATAATAGCTGTAAACCATCATTAGGGTGGAATTACTAACGCTTGCTATATTACCTACAAGTTTTAATAATAGCTGTAAACCATCATTAGGATGGAGTTACTAACGCTTGCTATATTACCTGCAAGTTTTAATAATAGCTGTAAGCCATCATTAGGATGGGGTTACTAACGCTTGCTATATTACCCGCAAGTTTTAATAATAGCTGTAAACCATCATTAGGATGGAGTTACTAACGCTTGCTATATTACCTGCAAGTTTTAATAATAGCTGTAAACCATCATTAGGATGGGGTTACTAATGCTTGCTATATTACCTGCAAGTTTTAATAATAGCTGTAAACCATCATTAGGATGGAGTTACTAATGCTTGCTATATTACCTGCAAGTTTTAATAATAGCTGTAAACCATCATTAGGATGGGGTTACTAACGCTTGCTATATTACCTGCAAGTTTTAATAATAGCTGTAAACCATCATTGGATGGAGTTACTAACGCTTGCTATATTACCTGCAAGTTTTAATAATAGCTGTAAACCATCACTATGATGGAGTTATTAACGTTTGCTATATTACCTGCAAGTTTTAATAATAGCTGAAAACCATCATTAGGATGGAGCTACTAACGCTTGCTTTATTACCTGCAAGTTTTAATAATAGCTGTAAACCATCATTAGGATAGAGTTACAAACGCTTGCTATATTACCTGCATGTTTTAATAATAGCTGTAACCCATCATTAGGATGGAGTTACTAACGCTTGCTATATTACCTGCAAGTTTTAATAATAGCTGTAAACCATCATTAGGATGGAGTTACTAACGCTTGCTATATTACCTGCAAGTTTTTTAATTATAGCTGTAAACCATCATTAGGATGGAGTTACTAACGCTTGCTATATTACCTGCAAGTTTTAATAATAGCTGTAAACCATCATTAGGATGGATTTACTAACGCTTGTTATATTACTTGCAAGTTTTAATAATAGCTGTAAACCATCATTAGGATGGAGTTACTAACGCTTGCTATATTACCTGCAAGTTTTAATAATCGCTGTAAACCATCATTAGGATGGAGTTACTAACGCTTGCCATATTACCTGCAAGTTATAATAATAGCTGTAAACCATAATTAGGATGGAGTTACTAATGCTTGCTATATTACCTGCAAGTTTTAATAATAGCTGTAAACCATCATTAGGATGGAGTTACTGATGCTTGCTATATTACCTGCAAGTTTTAATAATAGCTGTAAACCATCATTAGGAAGGAGTTACTAACGCTTGCTATATTACCTCCAAGTTTTAATAATAGCTGTAAACCATCATTAGGATGGAGTTACTAACGCTTGCTATATTACCTGCAAGTTTTAATAATAGCTGTAAACCATCATTTGGATGGAGTTACTAACGCTTGCTATATTACCTGCAAGTTTTAATAATAGCTGTAAACCTTCATTAGGACGGAGTTACTAACGCTTGCTATATTATCTGCAAGTTTTAATAATAGCTGTAAACCATCATTAGGATGGAGTTAATAATGCTTGCTATATTGCCTGCAAGTTTTAATAATAGCTGTAAACCATCATTGGGATGGAGTTACTAACGCTTGCTATATTACCTGCAAGTTTTAATAATAGCTGTAAACCATCAGTAGGATGGGGTTACTAATGCTTGCTATATTACCTGCAAGTTTTAATAATAGGTGTAAACCATCATTAGGATGGAGTTACTAACGCTTGCTATATTACCTGCAAGTTTTAATAATAGCTGTAAACCTTCATTAGGATGGAGTTACTAATGCTTGCTATATTATCTGCACGTTTTAATAATAGCTGTAAACCATCAATAGGATGGCGTTAATAATGCTTGCTATATTACCTGCAAGTTTTAATAATAGCTGTAAACAATCATTAGGATGGAGTTAAATAAAGCTGGTCTATGGCGGCGCTCGACATAGGTCGAGTGGCAATTTCAGCACGTAATGTTGCTGAGAGAGAGAGACAAGTGGTGGCAGGAGACTAGCGAGCGTATGACTGCTCCAGACCACCGCGGCGAACCTACTGACACGAATCTCAGCTCCCTCCTCCCTCTCTCACTCGCTACATACTGAATTATATGGGGAAAGTACCGAATTACATGCTTTTTGCACTCGCGTTGCACGGTTATTGCAAGAAAACTAGCCATCATATAAGGATCGTTATGGTGTCATTCGAAAAGCTCTGATTATGCCCTTTCAGGGATAGGGTACTTGTTTTACGTTCTGGGTCTTATTTAGCATGAAAATGATCACGTAAACATGCCCTAGTTTTGGCTAAAAACCCCCGCTGGGCGTTACATATACATAAACCGCATAGGGCCGCTCGTAGGTGTTAATAATACTGTAAAACCATCATTAGGATGGAGTTACTAACGCTTGCTATATTAACTGCAAGTTTTAAAACCCTTTACGAGCGGCCTATGCGGTTTTTATTTATATGTACCGCCCAGCGGGTGTTTTTTAGCCAAAATAGGGCTGTTTAGTTGATCATTTTCATGCCTAAATAAGACCCAGAACGTAAAACAAGTATCTATCCCTGAAAGGGCATAAACAGAGCTTTCGAATGACACCATAACGATCCTTTTATGATGGCTAGTTTTCTTGCAATAACCGTGCAACGCGAGTGCAAAAAGCATGTAATTAGCCACTTTCCCGATACAATTTCCGTATATAGCGAGTGAGAGGGAGGAGGGAGCTGAGATTCGTGTCAGTAGGTTCGCCGCGGTGGTCTGGAGCAGTCATACGCTCGCTAGTCTCCTGCCACCACTTGTCTCTCTCTCTCAGCAACATTAACCCTTAATTAGCGGCGAGCAACATAAGTCGAGTTAAATAAAGCTGGACTATGTGGCGCTCGACCATAGGTCGAGGTGGCAATTTCAGCACGTAATGTGGCTGAGAGAGAGAGACAAGTGGTGGCAGGATACTAGCGAGCGTATGACTGCTCCAGACCACCGCGGCGAACCTACTGACACAAATCTCAGCTCCCTCCTCCCTCTCTCACTCGCTACATACTCAATTATGTACTGAAGTACCGAATTACCTGCTTTTTTTTGCACTCGCGTTGCACGTTTATAGCAAGAAAACTATACATCATAGAAGGATCGTTAGGTGTCATTCATTCGAAAGCTCTGTTTATGCCCTTTCAGGGATAGGTACTTGTTTTACGTTCTGGGTCTTATTTAGGCATGAAAATGATCACGTAAACAGCCCTATTTTGGCTAAAAACACCCCGCTGTGCGGTACACATAAATAAACCGCATAGGCCGCTCGTAAGGTGTTAAGTGCTGAAATTGCCACTCGACCTATGTCGAGCGCCGCCACATAGTCCAGCTTTATTAAATACGACTTATGTGGTGAGCCGCTTTTTAAGGGTTAATGTCAAAACCTCAAATTGCGAATATAGACATATCTTACGTACTATTAAATAATAAACGAGGAACTAAAATAACACTAGCTTTATTATACAGACCCCCAGCTCAATCAGTGCAAACTGAGAGTGAAATTTATGAACAAATTGCAGAAATAACTAACATACAAGATACCGTAATTCTTGGCGATTTCAACTTACCCGTGACTAAATGGGGCGATATTCTTACGTCACACTCTGGACACGACCTCTATGCTAACTTGCAAGAGAGTTCAATTTTTCAATTTGTACAATCTCTGACCCGTTGTAATAATGTGCTTGACCTTGTACTCGCAACAAAAGAAGAATTAATAGAGAATTTGAATGTTTGGTGATGAATTCAGTAACAGCGACCATCGTACGATAACTTTCACTTTAAAGTTTACTAGTAACAAATCAAATAGCAGCATTGAGAAAGTCCCTAATTTCAAGAAAGCAAATTTTCATAAACTTAAATCAAAGCTTAAAGAAACTGACTTGAGCTTCCTGACTAACAATAACGACATAAATACATCTTGGGAGTGTTTCACAACCACTTACCTTAAGGCAGTGCAAGACTGCATACCATCGAAAATAAGGCGTCCAGGCCATAA
Source organism: Paralithodes platypus (assembly GCA_032716605.1). Lineage (NCBI taxonomy): Eukaryota > Metazoa > Arthropoda > Malacostraca > Decapoda > Lithodidae > Paralithodes > Paralithodes platypus. The sequence continues at coordinate 57,767,291 of CM064512.1, read as the reverse complement.
TGATAAGCCCAAATGGTGGAATAAAGATATTTCAGACTGTATGCTTGCTAAAAAATTTGCTAATGATAGATTAAAATCCTCACAAAATTACGAAGAACCGGTGAAATTTGTAGAGCTACGACGCAAAGCCAAAAAGTTAATTAAGCAAAGCAAAAAGATCGTGGAGTTACATGTTGCGAATCAAAGTAAAACAAACCCGAAAGAATTCTATAGTTATATCAGAAAGAAAAAAGTAGTTACTTCAACTGTTGGACCGTTAGGTCGATGATAATGGAGAATACACCAAAGACGAAGTGCAAATGAGTAATGCCCTCAATACCTTTTTTGCATCAGTTTTTACAACCGAAGACCTCAGTGATATCCCTACACCATCGCCGATTCAGATTGATAATTCAGATGTTCTAAGCAATATCACCGTTACAGAGAGAGAAGTATTGAATTGTTTAGATAAACTCAAGGTAAATAAAACGCCTGGACCTGATACAATCTCGCCTAGAGTTCTAAAGGAAGCTAAGGATGAGCTCTCCAAACCACTGACATTACAATTCAATGAATCCTTGCAGTCTGGGCCTATGCCTGATCATTGGAAGCTAGCCAACGTAACACCGATATCATCAAAAAAGGCAGCCAAATCCCTACCCAGTAACTATCGTCCGATTAGCTGAACCTCAATTGTATGTAAAAAATGCTAGAAACGGTCATAAGAGACAGACTCGTAAATCACTTAGAGGCAAATAACTTACTTAAAGATACTCAACACAGCTTTCCTAAAAAACGTTCCTGTTTAACAAACCTCTTAGACTTCTTCCACGATATCCTCAACCTCTACGATGAAAGTAAAGCTGTAGATATTATATACCTTGATTTTCAAAAGGCCTTTGACAAAGTTCCCCACAAACGTTTACTGCTAAAACTAAAAGCGCATAGAATACAAGACGGTGTGTTGAAATGGATAGAACATTGGCTCAGCGACAGAAAGCAAAGAGTAGTCATAAACGGTAAGGTATCTAAATGGACCAATGTAAGTAGCAGGGTACCCCAGGGATCGGTACTTGGACCAATTCTCTTTCTAATTTACATCAACGACATAGATGAGGGTCTCACCTGTACAATCTCAAAAATTTGCTGACGATAAAAAAATTGCAAATAGGGTACTCTCAAAAGAACAAGTTGACGATATGCAACTCAATCTAGATAAATTGTCATGTTGGGCCCAAATTTGGCAAATGAGTTTCAATGCGGATAAATGTAAAGTACTACATATCGGATACCTAAATGAGAAAGCAACCTATTCAATGAATGGCACTCAGCTTAAGAATGTAAACAGAGAAACCGATCTGGGAGTAACAATATCGAGTAACCTAAAACCGAGTCAACAATGTTCTGAAGTTGTTAAGAAGGCAAACAAAATAATTGGCATTATAGGCAGGTCATTTGAGCATAAATCCAAAGAAGTTATCCTAACCCTTTACAATTCCTTAGTCCACCCTCTTCTGGAATACTGTGTTCAATCCTGGTGCCCTTATTACCAAAAAGATATAAACAAGCTAGAATGAGTTCAACGTAGTGTTACCAAAATGATACCTAGCCTAAAGAACAAACCATACGAAGAGCGTCTTAGAGAATTAAATCTATTTCCTTTAACCCGGCGCAGATTAAGAGGTAACTTATTTCAAGTGTTCAAAGGCATCGACAATATGAACTGTAGTAAGTACTTCACTATGACCAATCTAATTACACGCTGGGAAACGGTTGCAAAATTATTGGTAAATCTTTTAACTCACACGAATCTAAGAATTTCTTCTTCAATCGAGTTGTCAACTTGTGGAATGGGCTTCCCCGAGACGTTATAGACTGCAGCACCGTTGATTCATTTAAACTCCGCATAGACAAATATCTCGCATCAAACCCGCGACTGACTGCGTTTGTAAATTAATAACTTTATTTTATCCCCCCCTCAGTTACTAACCCATCTGTCCCCTACTAACTTCCTAATCCTGCCACGGACATTAGTTCCAGGGCAGTAGTTCCCTTTCCAATGTTCCCTTACCCACTCTAAACCACTGTTTGGACACTTGATCCGCAGTGTTTTGGAGGACAAGCAGCCTAGAAGGGTCACTAGATATGTTGTTGCTTGATTTCCTTTGTACTCCTTTGTACTCTCTCTCTCTCTCTCACACACACACACACACACACACCAGCTACAACAATAGGGCACCAAGACATTGAACCAAACATCAAGTGCATTTCAAATGTCTTCAAGTGAAGACCATCAAGAATGGAGGTTAAATAAATCGGGTGTTGATAATTGTATCCAGTTCAGTAGACAGTAAATTCAGTTTTGTAATTAAAGGTATGAATTGATGTTTTAATGTGAAAACGGTGTGTAACATTATAGCGGAGATCGTGGTCAACCGGTATGTTATTATGATAGAAAGGCATGCAAAATAATAAAACAAAAATTATTTGTATTGGTAAAAAAAACTCACACTAAAGTAAGTTACATATTATATTCATTGGGGGAGGCGATAGCACAGTGGAGAGCGTGGTGGACTGCAGACCAAATGGACCTCAGATCTAGTCTGCGCCAAACGACAGGGGTTTGTCTGAGGTGATCTGATAATTCCTGCTGTTCTACAATATCCTGGCTATACTGACTCGTCAAATTAATGCCCACTGTATTGTAAGTAATTTATAGCATAGATAATGCCCGACCATTATTCGAAGATGCTGTGAATGACCGTGTAGCTGCTCTCTCCAAATTAAGTGACGTGTATAAGTTAAATGTCATAATCTAGTGAGGCAGAAAGGAAGCAACCAACACCTTGAAGCTCCAATGTGATCATCTAGTGCGACACATATGAAGCACTCAACATCTCGCAGCTTCAATTGATAATCATAGGACCTCGTTATAATTACAGGCTAATGAAGTCCTGAGGTTGAGGCATAACATCTAAAGAAAGACACCGCCACCTTGTGATGGTTACAATTTGTGTTTTCCTATGTGTAAGAAGGAGACAAAAGGTAGGTTGCCTGTAACGAGTGTCTTCCCCAAAGGCAAAGGAGTGAGAGTCAAATTCAAGGGACGTTGGGGTTAAAATGCCTGGACACACACAGTTTAAAGCAGCTTAAGTCAAAGGATGAAGGAAAGATTGATTGAGGGAGAGTGTTCCAGCGTTCACTTGATGAGTAGAAGAAAGACTGAGAAATTTTGCCAATTCTTGGGTTGGAGAGCTGGACAGAATAAGAGTGGGACTGTGTTGAAAGGCGGGTGCCTCGCACTCGCCACAAGGGAGGGGGTATGCACTGAGAGAGCTCTGAAGAACACTGATTATTGTAATAGCGATAGAAGAATGAAATAAGCAACTTTGCGGCGTGTAGAAAGATATTGTAGGGAACTAGTAGGAGCAAGAGAATTGATGAGGCGAAATGCTTTGGACTCTACTCTAACGAGAAGTGCGGTATGGGTAGAGCCTCCCCACACATGCAAACTATACTCAATACAGGGGTTAACTATGCCACGGTACAGAGCAAGAAACTGTGCGGGGTTAAGAACCAAACGGAAACGGTTGAGCACATCTGACTTTTGGCAAGCTGTTTTAGCAAAAGGGGTAATATGATCTTTCCAAGAAATGTCGGATAAAAATGATACACCTTGAGAATTGAGAGAAAATTAAGGGTTGATTTGTGTATTGTTGCAGAATAATTGATAGGATTCATACTCAAACTCAAAATAAAATAATAGATATAGTAAATAGGAAGAGGGAAGAAAATGCGAGGGAAGGAAGTAATAATGAAAATAGTTATAATGAGAGATACATCTGTTTACCTAACTCAACTAAGGTTTCTGTAATCAATACGTGTCTGATGAAAACTGGTCTGAAGGTTGCTACGTCGTCTGGAGAGAAAATAGGTTGAATAATAGACAAAACAAACCAAGGCTGTAAATAAGAATAGTGTAATATACAATATTCCATGTAATGGCTGCACAAAAGAATATATAGGAGATACAGGACGAGGCTTAAAGGAAAGATTAACAGAACATAAGAAAGATGTAGTAAAACACAGAACTTCAAACTCTCTAGTTGTGCATATAGATAGGCATAAACATCTTCCTAAATGGGAAGCAGCCGCAGAGATTAGAATAGGCTTAGATAAGCGAATGAGGAAAGCCTTAGAAGAAGCTTATATATCCCAAAGGGACGTGACCAACCATAGGGAGGGGTTTATCAGGTTATCATCCCACGCCGCTAATTTAGCTCTGAGATCAAAGGAAGGGAGGGATAAGTCGAGGCCACCGAGAGTACCAGGCCGCGTCGACCATACTGTGACGTCAGCAAGGTGGTGCTAAATTCACAGACCGCTCTGTCTCCCAAGTCTATAATTACTCTCCCTTTTATATTTTATCAGTTTAGTTTTAAATTAAAGTACACATAAAACTATATTTATATTTTACTGTGTACGCAAAATTATATTATTATATATTATTATGCCGATATTTATAACGACATACTTTGGTATTTACTGCAAATTACACTCATACCTTGAAAAAGTATTTGTACAAGATGAAAACGTATTACAAGTATATCACTATTACTTTTTTCCTATTGGAAAATATAATACAAAATGCTATTATACATTATATACTATATTTTATACACAGCCAATAAAGAGAGCCTTACTGGAGAGCCAATCTAAGCGACATCCACTATTATTCGTGAAAAAATACATATAAGTAACTAACTAAATGTATTACTATATAAATTAATATAAACATATAATTAATGTAACACACACAAACACACTCTTACATACAGAGCCCTGTATGTTTATTTTAGAGTTAGAATTAAGAGTTGAAGGAGTGCCAAACTACCCAGGCGGCGAAGCAGACCAGCGAGCGAACTAGCGAGTGGGAAACCAGCTCGTCCTCATACCAGCCAACAAGCCTTCACACCTGTGTGCGTCATAGGGGACCCTGCAAACTACTTCGATGACCCGACGCTATGACGTATGATCGACGCCAGGAGACTCCATTGGACCACGCACCTGCTACGCAACTCGAGGAGCTGTGATTGGGGCGCGCACTACCCGCCGCCCTTGAGGAGTATCAGTCAATAAAGGATACCAAGTCCTATGATTCAAAAGGAAAGGAAGCAACAACAGGAAATAATTTTATTCGATTTTACTTTTGTTTTGCCTTCAGCTGACTGATACCTTAATATATATCTCTGTGCTATCTAGATTCATCAAGTTAACCACTTGAGGATCAAGATACGTAACAACACATATAAAGGAATGACCTTTGTACTAGGCCTAATCCAATCTCCGTTCTGGGATTATACTTTTTAAATCCAATTCCCTTACTTAACCACACCTGCAGACACACTCACCTTCACAATCACAATCACACACACACCTGCAGTCACACATACACACACACACTCACAAACACACACACACAATACAATAATTATACAATACAGTACACATAGTCTATTTGTCTAGGGTTTGAAGCTTTCTCTTCATGCCTACATTCTTATTAGCTCTGGTAGCTGCTGGGATGTTATTTTCTTTAGCACAGTAACTATTTAATATTGCATTTGTAGAAGCATATACCACCATACTTTCTATGTTGTCGGTGTTATGACCATTTTCACACATTTCATTAGGGAACAGGAGATCAACATCTGCTAAAGCCGTAACTGTGTGCTGTGTTGCTATATTTCTTTAGCTAGTAGCATTTCGAAAGGCAGGAAGTTGAACAAGTGTTTTAATAACAATATAGTTATACATGACCATGTTGGCTGTCACACTATCTGGGTAAATAAGAGAACCTCTGCTAATTCCAGCAATGTAATTTAATTTTCAGGGATGTCTTCACCACTATCTGAACACGTAATCATATCTTTACATGCATTACATTTAATTTTCTTTATCCCAGAGTAACAGCAATAGCCAGCTAAATAAACTATCACTGGGATGATGTCTTTACACTTATCAATATTCTCCTTACAAACTTCAACATTCGTATGACATAAACCAAAATCAATTTCCTCATCTGTTTTTACTTCTTCATAATTAATGTCTTCAAAATTCCTTAACATGGCCTTCTTGTCGAGTATGGGTAAACTTAGTTTTAACACTGACATCATCCGTATCTTCTTTTCACACTCATATATTTGGCGTACAGAAATATTGTAATTTCCTCCTGCTAACTGCCGATAGTGACGAAATCTTGCTTCCAAATGGTCTGTTTGAAATGTTCCTGTTAGTATGTAGGCCTAATCCATCTTCAGTTCTGTTATGCAATAATTTGTATTTTCTCTAACAGACACACACACACAAGGACACACACACTCCTCACCACACACACGCAATACTCACACACATACAGTACACACACACACACACACGCACTCACTCTCACTCTGTTTTTAACTATCTATAGTATCTATATATTTAACTATATATATCTATCAATCTATCTTTTTAACTATCTATAGTATCTATATTTAACTATATCTATCTATCAATCTATCTATATATCTTCCTTACAAACTTCAACATTCGTATGACATAAACCAAAAATAATTTCCTCATCTGTGTTTACTTCTTCATAGTTAATTTCTTAAACAATCCTTAAATTGACCTTCTTGTCGAGTATGGGTAAACATAGTTTTAATATAGGCTACTTATAAAGTATTTAGAAGGGGGAAATCATTTGGAAACACAGCGCGATCTTCCCCATATCTCACTCAAATGTATACTGACCTGTGAGGGTAGTGCGAAAATGAACCCTACCTTTGCCTACATCACAGAATTTAAAGGTCCCATCCGTGCGGCCTGGTACTCTCGGTGGCCTCAGATAAGTAATCTTGAGAGTTAAATATGAAAGGTCAGCACAATCTGTATGGCAGCACTGTTCTATGATGCCAAGTAGGAATTTCCACATTTTGTATATATATTTGTGAGTTCATCTAATTTCGGTCAGTCTCTCTGAAGATGGGTAATACATAGACCGAAACGTTAGAGAATAAAGAATCATAGCTCTTCCCTGTGTGTCCTTCACCCAATCCATCTACATGTCAATATGAGTCATTCATATTGAACATATTGTGAAAGAACTGAAGGAGATATGTCAGGCATGAATGCTTGTTTCAGAAACCATGCTGTGATTTTTGTATATCTTCCTTTCTTCTAAATGGCTTACAGGTTTATCTCTGATGATTGTTTTACGCAATTTACATATGACCGAAGTTAAGCTGATTGGATGATAGTTGGAAGGTACAGATTTGTTACCTTTTTTTAAGATAAGAGTTACATTAACTAATTTCCATTCATTGGGTACAATGCCACTCTGCATTGTATTGTTAAAAAGTAGCGTCAAAATGTTCTCAATACTTTTGGATAAATAGTGTTGGGTCCAGGGGTTTTATTAGACTTTAGTTTGTTTATGCTGTTTAGTACATCTATTTCTGTAATTAGGATATCATTTAGAGTTTCACTATTATTTATTAATGATGGTGTGGCAAGTGGAATCGAGTTCACATTTTCTTCTGACAGGGGTAGCCTACTGTCAGAGCGGAAAAGAGGAAGGTATAAGATGAGGAAGTGAAAATGTTAGAGAGGTTTTTGGCAAAATGCCAAAAAGCTAGTGAAGAGCTAGAGTTAGAAAGTTCAGAGCATTTGTTATTGATTATTGATGAAACAGTTATTGGCGAGTCGAAGGGCAGAGTTGGCTTGCTCCGTGGCAGAGACATATCATGTATGGGATTCTTGAGTCTGAAGGTAATGGTACTGTTTGAATGCTTCCTCCTTATTGTGGACAGCAATAGAACAAACGTGAGTAAAACAAAACAAATTGTGAGTTAGTTTGAGAGAAAGAGAATTGGATGTATGCTTCCATGCCAGAAAGGATTACCTCAGTAATGCGCTCAGCGCTCTCTGAGGGTCCCCAGCCAACTAGCAAAAATAATTCCATGGGAAATTAAAGAAGTACTGCTAAAGAGCCACCCAGTCGGCGGTGCCAAAATGCCACAAACGTGGCAGAGTAAGCAGAAGGATTAGAGGTTAGAAATACGATGAGAATATTGGGCCGATCTCCAAGGCGGTCCAGGATAATGGGTGGGGTGCTAAACTAACTGTTCAAGGTAATTTACGATAGAAAAGATGTAGACTTATTCTCTAGGTTAGTCAGTAAAGATAGTCAAAGAATTTTGGATAGTCAGTAGAATTAGGGGAGAGATAAACAGCACAGATATATTTTGTGAGAGAGTGACAAGATAGCTAAAGCCAGAGTGTTCAGAATTCAGAAGAGTTAAAGTTTGGAACACGAGAGCAAGAAAGATTGATACATACATACACACAATATCCACCTTTGGCTTTGAATTGAGGATAGAGATAATAGGAGGATACAGAAAAGGTTTTGCTGTCTGTTGCCCCAGACAACTGTGTTTCGGTGAAAAAAAGGAAGTCTGGTTTGGTAGAAGACAGATGGTGTTCCACAGAGAGGAAGTTGAAGGAAAGGCTGCGGATGTTGCAGAAATCGTTAGATAGAGTACCAGATAGTGGTCCAGGGCATTTTGAGGAGCCATTCCTAGGTGTCCGGCCATTGGGGTCAGTTTTGGTCCCCCCTCCCCCCACCTTCCCTCCCAGGGGACTCCAATGCTGGGCGTGACATTGTCTTATTTATTTTTTTTGTAAATTTTGCAAAGTTTATGTGGTATGTAATGTGTTTGTGGTATAATGTATTGATAGAAAGAGAAGGTCTTTCGGAGGGCAAAATGGGGTTGCCCTCAATATTGGTGAGGCATGAAAAGGATCAGCAAGGGAAACCGGGTGCTGTTCCAGTTGTCTATATCACTCACTTGAAGCATTCCCTAGGAGTACTGCCCTGTTCGGCTGATGCCTACAGCCTCCTCCTACTGACAAGCTGCAGCTACAATTACAAATAGCACCCCAACTTCATTTTCAAGCATCGTCATATTTACAACCGACACCTCTCTCATTTCATTAACAAATAATGAGTAGTAAACAACGTCTAACACTAACACCAGACTCAACAATTCAGCTTCAGGCAGCCAAGAACGCCCTCTCACCTCACCACCAACACCTGGGGAGCATATCAACCACCAGGTCAATTCCTACTAAACCCTTCAAGGATTGCAGAGTACACAACAGTGTTGACGCCATAACCCAAGACATGTGTTCTGACCTACTAGTGTGATTTTTTTTTTTTTTTTTATATTCCAACTACTCCCTCTCGGGCATAGGCTGATAGCCTTTACACTCTACCGCTGAACACGCTGAACACGGTGAGGCCAGTGAGGTCTTGTTCCAGTCTAGGGAGTGAGACGTGCGAAGCACCCCGGCTCGAAGCAATCCCATCTCTGAAGCCGCCTTGCCTCTGCGCTTCACAGTCTCATCCCCCACACTCGGACCCTCACTCTCAGAACGCCACCTATTGAGAAATTAACTCACTAGGCATTGCTCCCCTGTAGCATATTTTTGAATATGGGAATATTCATACAATGCTATTTTAATCAGGGAACAATGAGGGTATTTATTTGGCATTTCGGTGTGCTGTGGTAATGCACTGATACTAGGTACAGCACAAATTTCATCCCAATAATATCTTCCCATTGACATATTGGGATTCGAACCCGGGTCCATTGGGTTACCAGTCCAGTGGCAAGACCACTCCGCCACACCTCCCCTATTGCTAACCACATAACTATAATTAGTCCAATTAAAACACATAGCTAGCTCAGTGTGATTGATCTTCAAACTTAGTGATTTCTTAAAGTTCGCCAACCACTTGCTACCAAGACACAGAAAAAGCAATGAAAGCATGGCACATGGATAGGAGAAAATCTTGTTTCTCTAAACACTGGAACAGCAAGATACGATATAGGGTATAACCATAAAACATTGCAGCACTTTTTCTTGCACAGACGAAAGAAAAACGGGAAAACTATATAGCCTGGCAAATTATTAAAGAGTTACAAGGAATAGTTAGTATGTCAAAGACCTTGCATTCCATTCTGGGGAGAAATTGAAAGCGGAAAGAGAGAGACTGTTTAGTGCATTACACTCATTACAAAGTGTGCAAAATACTATCTACTCTCTTCTTGAACTGCTCTACTGAAGAACTGCTCACAACTTCTGAGGGAAGAATGTTCCAGGTGAAAAAGTGCTTACAAATATTACAGCTTAAGTTTCTTTCAATTCTAACTTCCAGCCATGGTTTGTGTTGTATGCATATTGAGAATACACTTTTTGCTATAATCCACAATGTCAAACCCATTAAGTATATTAAATACTTCAATGAGCTGGCCTTGTAGTGTGCGAGTTTCCAACGAAAAGAGATCAAGAACTTTCAACTGGTCCTCATAGTTCAGTCTTCCAATCAGTGGAATAAGTTTGTAACCCTAGCTTGTACTCTTTCCAGTCGTTCTGTATCGTTCCTGAGTGCTGAAGACCAGAATTGAACATATTAGTGTATTGTAGAGGGTGAGGACCATTTCCTATTGCTATACTTATATTGCCTCTTAATGTAGCCCAATAATTTATGAGCTTTCTTTTATACTTCAATGCACTGCTTGGACAACTTTTGGTCACTGCTAATCAGAATACCCAAATTGATTTCTAAGTCAGTCATTTTCAGAGGCATTCCCAATATCGAATAGCCTAACTTGGGGTTTCCTTGGTTGATATGCATCACCTTGCACTTTTACAAATCTAGCGGCATCTGCTATGTCTCAGACCATTCACCCATTTTGTTAACATCCATCCTAAGCTCTTCAACTCATTTAGGGTCCCTCGCATTCACTCCAAGCTAAATGCAATTTACAAACTTGGAGATCACACTCAACAGACCAGTATCGATATCATTGACATGAATGATAAACAGAAGTGGGCCAACGATAGATACCTGTGGAACTCTAGTACTAAAGTATACTCAGAAGACACACCATTGATTACCTTTCGTTGTCGACTACCTGTTAGCTAATTTGATATTAATTGTGTGACCTCTGTACTGATATCTAGTGCATTCACTTCTGATATTTGTCTACAATAAGGAACTATATATTATGTCAAAAGCTTTTTGAAATTCCAAATTAACGATGTCAATGGCTCTACTTCTGTCATACTCACTCCGCATTTCTTGGAGAGTACAAAGGAGTACAAAGGAAATCAAGCAACAACAGGTCTAGTGAACCTTCTAGGCTGCTTGTCCTCCAAAACACTGAGGATCAAGTGTCCAAAAAGTGGTTTAGATTGGGTAAGGGAACATTGGAAAGGGAACTAATGTCCGTGGCAGGATTAGGAAGTTAGTAGGGGACAGATGGGTTAGTAACTGAGTTATTCATTTACAAACGCAGTCAGTCGCGGGTTTGATGCGAGATATTTGTCTAGGCAGAGTTTAAATGAATCAACGGTGCTGCAGTCTATAACGTCTCGGGGGGAAGCCCATTCTACAAGTTGACAACTCGATTGAAGAAGAAATTCTTAGATTCGTGTGAGTTAAAAGATTTTCCAATAATTTTGCAACCGTTTCCCCGCGTGTAATTAGATTGGTCGATAGTGAAGTACTTACTACAGTTCATATTGTCGATGCCTTTGATGATTTTGAACACTTGAATTAAGTCACCTCTTAATCTGCGCTGGGTTAAAGGAAATAGATTTAATTCTCTAATTCTCGTATGGTTTGTTCTTTAGGCTAGGTATCATTTTGGTAATTCTATGTTGAACTCGTTCTAGCTTGTTTATATCTTTTTGGTAATAAGGGCACCAGGATTGAACGCAGTATTCCAGAAGAGGGCGGACTAAGGAATTGTAAAAGGTTAGGATAACTTCTTTGGATTTATGCTCAAATGACCTGCCTATAAAGCCAATTATTTTGTTTGCCTTCTTAACAACTTCTGAACATTGTTGACTCGGTTCTAGGTTACTCGATATTGTTACTCCCAGATCGGTTTCTCTGTTTACATTCTTAAGCTGAGTGCCATTCATCGAATAGTTTGCTTTCTCATTTAGGTATCCGATATGTAGTACTTTACATTTATCATTGAAACTCATTGAAACTCATTTGCCAAATTTGGGCCCAACATGACAATTTATCTAGATTGTGTTGCATATCGTCAACTTGTTCTTTTGAGAGTACGCTATTTGCAATTTTTGTATCGTCAGCAAATTTTGAGATTATACAGGTGAGACCCTCATCTATGTCGTTGATGTAAATTAGAAAGAGAATTGTTCCTAGTACCGATCCCTGGGGTACCCCGCTACTTACATTGGTCCATTTAGATGCCTTTCCATTTATGACTACTCTTTGCTTTCTGTCGCTGAGCCAATTTTCTATCCATTTCAACACACCGTCTTGTATTCCATGCGCTTTTAGTTTTAGCAGTAAACGTTTGTGGGGAACTATGTCAAAGGCCTTTTGAAAATCAAGGTATATAATATCTACAGCTTTACTCTCATCATAGAGGTTGAGGATATCGTGGAAGAAGTCTAAGAGGTTTGTTAAACATGAACGTTTTTTACGAAAGCCGTGTTGAGTATCTTTAAGTATGTTATTTTCCTCTAAGTGATTTACGAGTCTGTCTCGTAGGACCGTTTCTAGCATTTTACATACAACTGAGGTTAAGCTAATTGGACGATAGTTACTGGGTATGGATTTGCTGCCTTTTTTTAATATCGGTGTTACGTTGGCTAGCTGCACTGATCAGGCATAGTTCCAGACTGCAAGGATTTATTGAATAGTAATGTCAGTGGTTTGGAGAGCTCATCCTTAGATTCCTTTAGAACTCTAGGCGAGATTGTATCAGGTCCAGGCGTTTTATTTACCTTGAATTTATCTAAACAGTTCAATACTTCTCTCTCTGTAACGGTGATATTGCTTAAAACATCTGAATTATCAATCTGAATCGGCGATGGTGTAGGGATATCACTGAGGTCTTCTGTTGTAAAAACAGATGCAAAGAAGGTATTGAGGGCATTACTCATTTGTACTTCGTCTTTGGTGTATTCTCCATTTTCATCGACTAACGGTCCAACAGTTGAAGTAACTACTTTTTTCTTTCTGATATAACTATAGAATTATTTCGGGTTTGTTTTACTTTGATTCGCAATATGTAACTCTAGGGTCTTTTTACTTTGCTTAATTAACTTTTTGGCTTTGCGTCGTAGCTCTACAAATTTCACCCGTTCTTCGTCGTTCTGTGAGGATTTTAATCTATCATTAGCAAATTTTTTAGCAAGCAGACAGTTTGAAATATCTTTATTCCACCATTTGGGCTTATTGTTATGGCCTGGACACCGTATTTTCGATGGTATGCAGTCTTGCACTGCTTTTAGGTAAGTGGTTTCGAATAACTTCCAAGATGTATTTATGTCGTTATTGTTAATTAAAAAGCTCCAGTCAGTTTCTTTAAACATAGCTCTAAGTTTATGAAAGTTTGCTTTCTTAAAATTAGGGACTTTTTCGATGCTACGATTTAGTTCGTTCCTAGTAAACTTTAAAGTGAAAGTTATCGTACAATGGTCGCTGTTACTGAATTCATCACCAACATTCAAATTCTCTATTAACCAATAAATGTCGGGGCGCAACATAAGTCGAGTATAATAAATCTGGACTTTCTGGCGGCGCTCGACATAGGTCGTGTGGCAATTTCAGCACGTAATGTTGCTGAGAGAGAGAGAGACAAGTGGTGGCAGGAGAGTAGCGAGCGTATGACTGCTCCAGACCACCGCGGCGAACCTACTGACACGAATCCCACCTCCTCCCTCCCTCTCTCACTCGCTATATACGGAATTGTATGGGGAAAGTGCCGAATTACATGCTTTTTGTACTCGCGTTGCACGGTTGTTGCAAGAAAACTAGCCATCATAAAAGGATCGTTATGGTGTCATTGGAAAGCTCTGTTTATGATCTTTCAGGGATAGATACTTGTTTTACGCTCTGGGTCTTATTTAGGCATGAAAATGATCACGTAAACAGCCCTATTTTGGGTAAAAACACCCCGCTGGGCGGTACATATAAATAAACCGCCTAGGCCGCTCGTAAGGTGTTAATTCTTCTTTTGTTGCAAGTACAATGTCAAGAACGTTATTACCACGGGTCGGCGTTCGAACAAATTGATAAAGCGAACTCTCTTGCAAATTCGTATACAAGTCTTGTCCGGAGTGTGAAGTAAGAGTATCGCCCCACTTGGTCACAGGTAAATTAAAGTCGTCAAAAATTACGGTATCTTGTGAGTTACTTACATCTGCAATTTGTTCGTAAATTTCTTGGTCAGTTTGCACTGATTGAGCTGGAAGTCTGTATTGTCACGGACCTATAGGCTCTGACTGTACGGGTTCACTTCCACCCTTCAAACGCATCAACCAGTCTGAGATCGGGGTCGGGGCTTCAAGCAACCAAACCAACAGAGGCCCGAAACTTCGCATCCCAATATCCTTCTTACTTCTATCCCTCTCATTTTGATCGAGCAGAGTTTCGAAGTCTCACTCAATAAATATGTAATTCAAATTAAAGTTCAATGCTATCTCTGCTCATGAACACCAGGGGGTGGAAGTCTCTTTTCTGGTCACATTAACTCTACCGTAGTCAATGACGGGGCGGGAATAATGAGTGGGGTCAGTGTTATCTTAGACTTTCTCGGTGCAACGTTCTCGGGAATATCGCTTCCAGAAAGCGTTGTTTTAAAACTCCTGGAACTACCCCCCTTCGGTTTGACTACGGGAGATATCGTGACTATAACTTATATTTTCATTTTGATTTTCTTTTTTGTTTTCATTTTGTAAAAATTAAATATTTTGCATTAATATCTGCACTTCCTTATATGAATTGGGTTTTCTAATGTTCATAGTAAATTCATAAATTTAATTATTTATCTTTACGTCACGATATCTTTAGCCTGAATTATTATATTACTCCTGATGCTTAAATACATTCCTTTCCCTTTAGTCGGTTTGTGCATTTTAGAGGTAATAGCTCAGGTTGGTCATAAGTTGGGGAAGTTCTGTGGTTTACAAGATAGTCAGGATCACTCGTCATCTCAAATCCTCATATTCATCCATGTTCATTAACACTAGGCAGACGGTGGTGGACATTGTGTATCAATCTCTTAATCTTTCATGTGACGAAATTAGCGTTTTCGCACATCGGTCACCTATCTGAGTCACCCCTCTTTAAGTAGAATCTCTTCAGAATAGGAATGACCAGTTAAACTCGTCTTTTATAGCAAATCAAAACTATAGGAGACCATCCACGATCACCTAACATATATATGTAACTAGAAGTAGGATCTCCTAACGCACATAAATCTCATGCCTTCTTCCTTTAGTTTCGATATCAAGGGATCGTGTCTCACAAGGTTCACTAATGGTCAGGTTCTTGTCTGTTTTCCTTACTTATCAACCCTCCTGTTGTTGTCGACCATAGTTCGCTCAACAGGTGGGAGTTACTCACACTAATCATATTGATTTGGGATATTAGTGTCAACCTGACTATTAGGTAACCCGTCTCTACTAGGAATATCCCTAGTCCATATAGTATGCATTTGTTAATAGTTATCCAGGGTTAGTAATCTACCATTACCGGTAACTATAAAGCGAGTCTATATTAGTCAATATTGCCGTTCATTCCAGTCTTTATATTATACAGTATGTGAAGCTATAGTAACCCCATCCTCTATACATTAGCTGTCAGTCTAGTATAAATTGAGCGGTAATTTTCTCTACCTCATCTAGTCCTAATTAAAATCAAAATGGCAAAGTTTAATGCTAAACAATTTTGTCGAGAGCCCTCTATAGACAAACTTAAAGGTCAGGTGATCTCCAAGGATGATTGGAAGTGTATAGCTTATTCCTTTGACATAAGCTATGAGAGTTCACACACTAAAGAAATTCTGAAAAACACAGTCATAGAAGAACTGACAAATAGAGAAATCTTACCTGCTGAAGCTGTAGATTCACTTACTCCCATGAGTAGTTCAATGATAATGGCTGATAATGATGAAGATTCCCAGAGTACCATACAGGGAAACTCCCAGGGGAAACACTCTCCATCTCCTGAGCTGTGGTCAGAAGACCGACTAGATTTTGAAAGGGAGAAGTTTCGGCAGCAGCTTCAGGAGAAAGAGAAAGATCGGCAACTAGAACTCTTGAAACTTGAGACACAACAACGGGAGAAAGAGAAAGACAGAGAGGAGAAAGAGAAAGACAGAGAACTAGAAATGTCTAAAATTCAAAACTTGGAAGAAACAAAACGCCTCAAAGAGAGAAATTACAGTTGCAGAAGACCGAAATGGAAGCCCAGAAGCCAAGATTCCAACTATCTAAAAACATCTCCCTAGTACCACCCTTTGACGAGAGTGACCCAGAGAAATCTTTCTCCACGTTTGAGAAAACTGCTGACCACCTTAAATGGCCAAAAGAGGAATGGCCATGGCTTCTCCAACCCAAACTCGTAGGAAGAGCTCAGAAAACTTTCAATCACCTGGAGGACGTTAATGACTATGAATTTGTAAAGAGCGCTATATTAGATGCTTATGCTATCACCGCTGATCATTACCGTAGAACTTTTCGGAACTACATCAAGCCAGAAAAACATACATTTTTGGAGTTTGCCATGGATAAACTACGGATGCTTAAAAAATGGTTAGCTGCTAAAAAAGTCACCACCTTCACCGAGTTAGTTAACCTTGTTGTTCTAGAGGAGTGGAAGCGTAGGTTACCGCCCAGTATGCTAGTATATATAGAGGAGAAGGGAGTGAATGACCTTACCAAGGCTGCTCAATTAGCTGACAGCTATGCTTTAATCCATAGGGTTGTACCAAGCTATGATAGGACAAAAAACCCAAATGTGAGATTCTCCTCAAGCTATAACCCTGTGTCTAAAGTCATGTCGCAAACAAATGCTCCCAAAAGCCCATCTCAAAGTCAAGGAAAGTCTGAAGATTTCTGCTCATATTGTAAACAGACAGGGCATAACATCATGCAGTGTACACATCCTAAGTGTAAGACCTCTGCTGCATACAAACTCACACTTGCCACTTCTCAAAGACCTCAAAAACAAACAAAACCTTCTGGGGCACCTATAACATGTATACATACCCATACATACATACCCATATAACATATAACCCCCCCTGGGGGTTAGGGAATAGAATATGCCCCACGTGCCTTCTGCGTGTCGTAAGAGGCGACTAAAGAGGTTGGGTCGGTGGGCTTGCGACCCCCACCTGGAAAAAATATCTAAGCAAGGAAAAACGAACGAACAGCCTCGGATGCGGACGGAACCAACGTTGACGAACCACGACCGACTAAGGACATGCCTTCGGACATTCTGAGAATGGCTACGTGGAATGTTAGTGGCATGAATGATGGCACAAAAGAGAGAGAGGTTCTGGAAGTGTTAGTGAATGCCAGGCTGGATGTATGTGGAATGACAGAGACCAAATGGAAAGGTTCAGATGTGAGAGAGTGGGAGTGTGGAATGGGTGTGTGTGCTGGAGTGAGTGAAGGAACAGCGAGAGAAGGTGCATGTTTGTTTGTAAGTAGCAAATGGAAGGAATGTGTAAGAGAGTATGGGTCTGTGGGTTCAAGGATTGTGTGGGTGAGAATGAAAGTAGGAATACAAACGTGGGTGATTGTATGCGTGTATGCCCCGACAGAGGATATACTTGAAAGAAAGAAAGAGGAGTTCTGGATGAATGTGGAGGCGTGCCTGGAGAAGTTTGACAAGAACGAAAGAATATTTCTGATTGGGGATATGAATGGTAAGGTGGGTGATAGGAAAGTTGAGGGAGTGGTGGGAGGGTGGGGGGTACCATCAGAGGTGAATGGGAATGGTAGTGCACTTGTGGACGTATGTGTGGGGAGGAGGCTGTGGATAGCCAACACCTTCTTCCGACACAGAATGATCCACAGGTACACGTGGAAACGGATGTTGACGATGAAGGATAAGACAGTGGTGGAACGAAAGTCATTGATTGATTACGTATGTGTGGATGAACGAATGAAGAAATCTGTGATGGATGCTAGGGTGTATAGGGGTATTGGAGGGGGTCTGTCTGATCATTATGTAGTGGTAGCTAAGGTTAGGATACAAAAGAAGTGGGTGAGGAGAGCGGGAGGGAGGCGAGAGGAGGGTGGAATGGTGAGGAGGGTGGAGAGGTTGCAGGAGGAGGAAGTCAGGGAGGAGTACAGGAGAGCAGTGGAAAGACGACTAGGTGGGTTCGACCTGGAAGTTATGGAGGAAGTGGAGGAGATGAGCAAGGTGTTTAAGGATGAGATCTGTGCAGCATGTGAGGAGGTGTGTGGAGTGAGGAGAAGAGGGAGGGGAGTGAAAGGTACAGCATGGTGGACAGAAGAGGTAAGAATAGCTGTGGAAGGAAAGAAGAAAGCATATAGAGAGTGGTTGGGTAGTAGAGGGAATGAAGATTCCGAGAGGCAGAAACGAGCGAGGTACGTGGAGAGTAAGAGGGTGGTGAAGAGAGTAGTGAAGGAAAGTAAGAGAAGAGTAGATGAGGAATTTGGAAGGAATCTGAGTGTAAAATGGAGGGAGAGTAAGAAACTGTTCTGGAAAGAAGTCAAGAAAGTTAGGGAAGGTAGCAAGGGAAACAGTAAGGGTGTGAAAGATAAGAATGGGAGAATGCTAGCCGAGAAGCAAGAGAGAGTCGAAAGATGGAGGGAGTACTTCAGTGAGTTGCTAAATGAAAGGAATGAAGAGCCAGCAAACATAGCTGGATATGGTATGGGAGGGAGAAGAAGAGAAGTAGTGGAGGAGGAGGTGGGGATCAGGAGGTCAGAAGTGTGGGAAGCCATGAAAAGAGTGAAGTTGGGGAAAGCACCAGGAACAGATGGAGTGTGTGGGGAAATGTTGAGGTATGGTGGTGAGATAGTGATAGAATGGGTATGGAAAATGTGCAAACTAGCATGGGAGAAGGGGAGTGCACCCGATGACTGGAAGACTGGCATAATAGTCCCCCTATATAAGGGCAAAGGGGAAAGAGGAGTGTGTGGTAACCACCGAGGAATATGTCTTCTAAGCGTAGTAGGGAAGGTATACAGTAGGGTAGTGATTGAGAGAGTGAGAGTGAGAACGGAGAAATGGATAGGCGACGAGCAGGGAGGTTTTAGGAAGGGAAGAGGATGTGTAGATCAGATTTTTACCCTGAATTGTGTTGTGGAGAAGTATCTGGAGAAGAAACAAAAGGTGTATGTTGCCTTTATGGACTTAGAGAAGGCCTATGATAGAGTGGATAGAGAAGGTTTGTGGAAAGTACTTAGAATATACGGAGTAGAGGGCAAGTTGCTGAAAGCAGTGAAGAGCATGTATGAGGGTGCAAAGGCGGCAGTACGTGTGGAGAGTGAGCAGAGCGAGTTCTTTGACCTGAATGTTGGTTTGAAACAGGGGTGTGTGATGTCCCCGTGGTTGTTTACTGTATATATGGATGGAGTTATGAAAGAAATACTATCAAGAGCAGTGGATGTTGGTGTATCGCTGAAAAGGGAGGGAATTGAGTGGAAGCTACCTATACTGCTGTTTGCGGATGATACAGTTCTGATGAGTGATAATGAATGGGAGTTGCAGGGTCTGGTAAATGAGTTTGGAACAGTGTGCGAAAAACGGAATTTGAAGGTAAATACGGGGAAGAGCAAGGTTATGGTCTTCGAAAGGGGTGAAGTCACAGAGTGTGAGGTGAAGCTGAACGGTCAGGCTATGGAGATCGTCAACTCTTTTAAGTATCTGGGCAGTGTGTTGAGTAAAGATGGGACTATGGATGAAGAGGTGCGGGAGAGGGTACAACAGGGGAAGAGGGTTGTAGGAACGCTAAAAGCAGTAACAAGAAATAGGGTGGTCAGTATGGAAGTGAAGAAGTCCTTGCATGACAGTGTGGTAATCCCGACACTGACTTACGGAAGCGAAGCATGGACGTTGGTTGAGAGACTCAGACCAAGAGTGAGAGCAGTGGAAATGAATTACTTAAGGAGTGCGTGCGGAGTTACATGGAGGGATAGACAGACTAATGAGGAAGTAAGAAGGAGGTGTGGTGTGGAGGTAGATGTGCTGGAAAGTGTGAAAAGGAACAACTTGAGATGGTTCGGCCATATGGAACGTATGGAAAGCGAGAGAATGACTAAGAGGGTGTACGAGAGCGAGGTGGAGGGACAGAGGGGGAGAGGTAGACCGAATATGAGGTGGAAGGATGGAGTGAGGAACTACATGAACGAAGGCGGTGCTGGTTGGGGGGAGGGGCGTCGACTGACTGGGGACAGAGGTGCATGGGGGCGGTTCGTTCGTGGCCACACCTTCGGGGATCACGGCGTCAGGCAATAGATAGATAGATACCCAGAATGCCTCTTCTGATCCTTTTTCTGCCTTTAAGGTACCTGGAACTGTCTCTCTTCCAGATGACCCACAGACTTACCCAGTTACCATCTTAAGAGACACTGGATCAGCCCAAAGCTTGTTGTGTAAGACTGCTTTGCCTTCAGTTGAGAACCACTACACTGGGGGAAAAGTTACACTTAAATCTTTAAGCTCTGGTCATACTGCAGACATGGCTGATATACAGATAGGCAGTGACCTGATCCAGGGGTCAGTTAGAGTAGCCGTCTTGGATACAGATCTTCCTATTCCGGGGGTAACTTTCCTTTTAGGAAATGACTTGGCTGGACATGGGATGATTCCTGACATGATAGTGAGAGACAAACCCATGTTATACAGTCCTACTGCAAAGCTAGATCAGGAGAAACCACATATTTTCCCGGTTTGCGCTGTCACCCGTTCACAAACTGCTGCAGTGTCTAATGACTCTCTCTCACCCTCCGGTCAGGATACCTTGTTCACCCAGATCATGTCTAGGGAAAACCTCATACAAGCTCAAGAGGCAGACACTTCACTTGCTAAGCTCAGGCACATTGCTGATGACAAACCCATAAATGGGAAAAACCCTAACATCTACTATCACAAAGGGGTCCTTATGCGTAGTTTTCACCCGCCTGATAGGCCTGACTCAGATACTTGGTCTACAGTACATCAGGTAATCATCCCTACCTCCATCAGATCTGCTGTAATGGGATTAGCTCATGACGGAAACTCTGGTCATTTGGGACAGAGAAATACATACAGAAAGATCCTAGCTCATTTCTTTTGGCCTAACATGAAAAAAGATGTAACGAAATTTGTAAAGTCTTGTCACACTTGCCAGATAGTAGGAAAGCCAAATGAGACCATCCCTAAAGCTCCACTTGCTCCTATCCCTGTCACTACAGAGCCTTTTGAGAAAATAGTAATTGATTGTGTAGGGCCTCTTCCCAAAACTAAGAAAGGGAACCAGTATCTACTTACCGTAATGTGTGCTGCAACTAGGTATCCTGAGGCTTTCCCTTTAAAAGATATCAAGGCTAAGACTATTGTGTCCCATCTGTTGCATCTTTTCACAAAAGTAGGCATTCCTAAAGAAATTCAGAGTGATCAGGGGTCAAATTTTACAAGTAACCTAATGAAAGCAGTACTGAGGGAGTTAGAGGTAGATAAGAAGATAGCCACTGCGTACAGACCTCAGACCCAGGGTTGCCTAGAACGCCATCATCAATCTCTGAAATCCATGATAAAAAAGTTTTGTTTTGAGACTGAGAAAGAGTGGGATGCCAACATTGACTGGCTTCTTTTTGCCGTTCGAGAGTGCCCTCAAGAGTCGCTAGGATACTCCCCTTTTGAGTTGCTATATGGGCGTCAGATCAGAGGCCCTCTAAAGGTCTTGAACGATTCTTGGTTTGTGGAAGTATCTGATCATCCTTCTCGCACAGTTGCAGAGTACATAAATGAGTTAAAACTTCAGATGTCAAATGTAAGAGCGCTAGCACTGGCCAACCTTGAGAAGAGTCAGTCAAGAATGAAAACCCACTACGATCGCAAGTCTGAAAGTAGAACATTTAGTCCTGGAGACAAAGTCCTTCTCTTCCTGCCCATTCCTGGTAGTCCATTAAAAAGCAAATTTTGTGGCCCATATGTAGTATCTCAGAAACTTTCCAAGCTAAACTATGTTGTTCGCACTCCTGATCGAAGGAAGGATCAAAGGATTGTTCACTTAAACCAGATGAAGGCGTACATAGAAAGGCCGCTTGAGGAGAATACCCCAATACTAGCTGTAAATACTGTACCACATTCTGTACCAGACTCGTGGGAATTGCAAAAGGTAGGAGACTCTGACGTGATTGAGTTTGGTGATCTTCCTTCACCTTGTGTAAGCCCAAAGAACAGCGAGCTATTATGTACCTTAGATCAATATTTGTCGGACATGTCGCCATCACGTAGATATGATCTTAGGAAATTGCTTGTAAGTTACCCTTCAGTCACATTGGATGTCCCTGGCTTTTGCAAGGACCATCATCACGATGTTATCTTGACCTCACCAGAAGTAAGACCTATCAAACAATCACCATACAGACTAAACCCTCAGAAGCAAAAGATCATGAGAAAGGAAATTTACTTTATGTTGGAGAAGTCCTTAGTGGAACCAAGTCATTCCCCTTGGGCGTCACCCTCTTTATTAGTCCCAAAACCAGACGGTAGTAGTAGGCTGTGTACTGATTACAGGAAAGTAAATGCAGTGACAGTCCCTGATGCATAATTTATCCACTACCTAGAATTGATGACCTAATAGATAAAGTAGGGGCTGCTAAGGTAGTATCAACCATAGACTTGCAGAAGGGTATTACCAAATTGGGATGACCGATAGAGCTAAAATCATCTCGGCTTTCACCACTCCTTTTGGGCTCTTCCAATATAGAGTCATGCCTTTTGGCATGATGAATGCTCCTGCCACATTTCAAAGGGTCATGTCATATACTATTCAGGATTTAGAAGGTGTAGACACTTACTTAGATGACATCGTGATTATTTCAGATACTTGGGAGGATCATCTTTCCAGACTGGACGGGCTGATGGAGCGCTTGGCTGCTGCTGGATTCACCATCAACCTAGCCAAGTCCTGCTTTGGACGTGGATCAGTGACCTACCTTTGGCCATGTGGTGGGTCAGGGTACTGCACGTCCCAAGGAAGCTAACGTGGAGACCATCACCGCCTTTCCCCAGCCAACTGACCGCAAATCCATCATGCGGTTCTTAGGGATGTGCGGATTCTACCGCAGATTCTGTCCGAACTTTGCAGCCATATCAGCGCCCCTCTCAGATCTTACAAGCCCAAATATTAAGTTTGTCTGGACTCCCACCTGTACTGCTGCCTTTGACCAACTGAAGTGCCTCCTTTCATCCTACCCGGTACTTCATGCTCCTGATTCCGCATTGCCTTACCATCTTCAGGTTGATGCGAGTGATAGAGGAGTCGGGGCAGTACTTCTGCAACCAGATAAGACAACTGGCGTCCTACATCCTGTCTCTTACTTCTCCGCCAAACTGAAGAGACACCAGAGGAGTTATTCCACAGTGGAGAAGGAGTGCTTGGCGATGGTATCAGCGGTGAAGAAGTTCGAATGTTATCTCCCTCAGCACTATCCACCAATCATCATCCATACTGACCACAACCCTCTTACTTTTCTGCACAAGATGAAGAACAACAACCAACGACTTCTCCGGTGGGGTCTAAAGTTACAGGAGTACCATCTCATTGTTCGCCATATTCGTGGGGTAGACAATCGGATTGCAGACGCCTTGTCAAGAGATCTTCCACCTACAGCGGAGCCTATTCCTCCTCTCGCTACCTAGTCCTCTTCGCTCCCCTTCGAGGACTTTAAGGGGGGAGGTGTCACGGACCTATAGGCTCTGACTGTACGGGTTCACTTCCACCCTTCAAACGCATCAACCAGTCTGAGATCGGGGTCGGGGCTTCAAGCAACCAAACCAACAGAGGCCCGAAACTTCGCATCCCAATATCCTTCTTACTTCTATCCCTCTCATTTTGATCGAGCAGAGTTTCGAAGTCTCACTCAATAAATATGTAATTCAAATTAAAGTTCAATGCTATCTCTGCTCATGAACACCAGGGGGTGGAAGTTTCTTTTCTGGTCACATTAAATCTACCGTAGTCAATGACGGGGCGGGAATAATGAGTGGGGTCAGTGTTATCTTAGACTTTCTCGGTGCAACGTTCTCAGGAATATCGCTTCCAGAAAGCGTTGTTTTAAAACTCCTGGAACTACCCCCCTTCGGTTTGACTACGGGAGATATCGTGACTATAACTTATATTTTCATTTTGATTTTCTTTTTTGTTTTCATTTTGTAAAAATTAAATATTTTGCATTAATATTAATTACCATTGTATTTGTTTTATTTTGTTTTATAACTTTAAATTATAATTATATAATACATAATGGTTTTGTTATATTACTTAAATTTGATTTTATTATACTAACAAAAATTGTGTATTCTTTTCTTATCCATATATATTTATACCCTAATGATTAAATGAAGTGAAAAAGATTAACCCTATATAAGATTCAGAAGACTACTTTGAAATCTGATTAAAATACGAGAAAAACTCTTAAATTAAAATATCATCTTAGTAATAAATATTAAAATACGAGAACTACTCTTAAAGAGACTTTACCTTAATACAAGTACTAAATTAATAAAAGTACTTATCCATACTGAACACTCTTAAACTAAAGTTCAGTCTTTGTGTTCAACTTAAAGGTCACCCTCTAGACTCCTGCGGGGCCAAATCTTTAACTAAGCTAGTTCCACTAGTCTCTCCAAACTTTGGGTTGTAACAGTATATTAATGCAAGAATTATTTTTGTACATTTATTATTCTTTATTAGCACAAAATATGTGTCGACGTTCACAATTTGAGGTTTTGGCAAGAGGGTAGGGTTAAGACTTTCTTTGATATAAAGTAAAACGCCACCTCCGTTTCTATTTATTCGGCTTTTCTCAAACATTACATAACCGGGAAGTGAATATTCTGCTAAAAAGTCTCTATCTTCTGTAATGAGCCAAGATTCTATTATGCCAATCACATAATATATTTCTGTAAACACTAGCTCCTCTAAATCTGCAAATGTATTGCGTATGCTACGAGCGTTTGCATAGAAAACCTTTAAATTTGTTATTTTAACACTCACGGAACACGCTTTAATAATATTTTTGGTTTGTCGGATCTACATTTATGTTCATGGCTGTCCTCGGTCCTCGCTGTCTTCGGTCCTTATCGCTGGTGGTCCTCAGTTGCCTCTGTTTTTTGCTTGGCGTTAGATGATTTATGTCACTGCTGCTTCTTCTCGGATGGCGGTTTTTGATCCATGACTGCGGACTGCTTCGTGTAGGAAGAGACCCATGCGTGCTGAACCCACAGAGTTTAGATGAGTGCCATCCTTGCGGAACAGAGTAGGCTGGTTATAGAAATGATCCCAGAGGTTGATGAATTCAACTTCTTCCTTCAGACACAAATATTTTAGTCGGCTATTTGTGCTGAAGGCCTTGTCGTAGAATTTGTCAGGTGCGTCGATCTTGGGGAGAATGCCTGAGATGATGATATTCCTTGACTTGTTTTTGTAGCGCTGGATCATCTTGCGATATTTCTCTATCAACTCTTCGGATCTGGTGCGCATGACGTCATTTGAACCAGCATGGATGACAAAAAGGGTATTTTCGTTTGCATCCTTTGTGGTATCTTCGAAGGCTTCCACAATGTCGTCCAGTCCAGCTCCTGGGATGCAAATTGTTTTTCGTCGATTTGGGACTCTGTCACAGAACTCTTCGACCTGTCCTCGTAGGATGGAATCCCCAACGAGTCTGGTCTCTTCTGGTTCGTCTTCCATATCTACCAAGATCTCAAATCTGTTTGACATTGTGACTGGTAGATTAGACCTTTTCTGCATTGGCCGTGCACCGTTCCTCACTTGTGTAAATCCGGAAACCTGTGGTGGCGAGACTCTGCGTACAGGTCGGGGAGAGGAGTGGTTAGAACGGTGGTGAGGGGTTGGTACTCTTCGTGCTAGCAGGCTTCTTGCACGAGGAGTGGGGAGAGACTAAGCTGAACAGGGCGGCTGTCCTGGTTTGATGTCGGCTCAGGTTCATCAGAAGCATCTGCTGCAGTGGCTACTGCAGGTGTTGGATTGTTGGCAGATGACATTGGGGCGGTGATAGATGCTGGAGTTGAAACAATTGGAGTTAGTGATACTCCAACGTTGAGTGTTACAAACTCTTAGAGTGATTCAAGCTTCCTGGTGAGGGCGTTGATCTTGTTGTGGGATTCATCCAATTTCGCTGTCAAATCCTCTCGTGGCTGGCAGAGTTGGCAGGCTTGTGGATCGGCAGGAGCAAATATGGAAGCACCAAACCTACCGGCACAGTTCGTACAGGCGCAAGGCATGGTGACGATCACTTTCTTCAGATCACTTCACTCACTCAAAAACACTTAACTCACTTTAAAAACACTTAACTCACTTTAAAAAAATTTATCTCACTTTTAAAACACTTCACTCACTTCAGGTCGCTTCACTTACTTAATAGGCCTAACCGAAAACAAAAATGTTGAAATATGCACAAATAGGTTATCAGCGGTGATAGCCTAACCAAAAATTAAAACAAAACAAAATTAAATTTAAATACGCAGTGATAGCCGAACCGAAAACAACTTTATTTTTATTTATACAGAAATAGGCCACCAGGGGTGATAGCCTATCCTAACCGAAAACAAAAATAACCGAAAACAAAAATTATGAAATACCGGTACGCAGAAATAGGCCACCAGCGGTGATAGCCTAACTGAAAATTTAAAAATTGAAGTACGCAGAAATAGGCCACCAGGGATGATAGCCTAGACTAACCGAAAACAAAATTTATCAAATACCGGTACGCAGAAATAGGCCACAAGCGGTGATAGCCTAACTGAAAATTTAAAAATTGAAGTACGCAGAAATAGGCCACCAGGGATGGTAGCCAAGACTAACCGAAAACAAAAATTATGAAATACGAAGAAATAGGCTACCAGGGATGATAACCTACCTAAAAAAGCAAAACAAATATATACCGGTATATATATAATAGAATATTTAACCAAATATACAATTCACCAAATAGAGATTATATAAGAATAAAGTGTAACTGCACACAAGGGGTTAATATACTGTATCAACAGATGGCGCTGGTGTCACTGTAGGCTAGTCAAGCAGGATTATAATTTATTTAGATAAACAAAGTAATCAGTCAAAGGTTACTACAAGATCATGCAAGCAACAACAGAGAGAGATAGAGAGAGAGAAAGAGAGAGAGAGAGAGAGAGAGAGAAAGAGAGAGAGAGAGAGAGAGAGATTATCATATTCAGATCTTATCAAACCAAAGGTCACAGTCCCGTATTCTGAATAAAACAGTCCACTACTTTTGTTTGCTAAAACTACCAATGATAAACTGGCAATTATTAAGTACAGTCACGGTCAAAAGTCTTGTTTTACGTTCATAATATAAAATCTGGTTACCGTTTCAATTGCAGATGATTATATCCCTAACAAACATAGATACAGATATAATGTTCAAGGTTTGTTGAGTGTGGTTCAGGAGCATCATGTTATTAAACCAATTGAGAACAGATAATTATAGTTATTATTAGAGACAAATGTAGTGTTTTATTCACAATGCTTCTTTGTGTTAAATTAACATGGACAGATCAACCTGTTGTTTCCCTTTTAGGTAATATTAAAAAGGGTGATATTCAAAAAGGGTGACAACAACATACCTAATAATTACAGACCCATTAGCTTAACTTCCGTAATTGGAAAACATATTGAAATCTATCATTAGGGATGAAATAGTATTTTTCACCAAAAACAAAAATCTCATCACCAATAGTCAACATGGATTCAGGGCAGAGATCATTCCAAACGAACTTAACACAATTTTATGAAAATCTTTTTAATATAAATTACTTCACCAAAAGTCTCGACATAGTGTACTTGGACTTTCAGAAAACCTTTGACAAGATCCCACATTGAAAATTGGTACAGAAAATCCAGGGCTTAGGAATACAGGGCAAAACCTACGACTGGATTAAACACTGGCTAAGTGAAAGAAAGTAAAAAATAGTTATTAATGGTCTTGAATCACCATGGACTCCAGTGACTAGTGGAGTCCCTCAGGGCTCTGGGTTAGGACCGATTTTGTTGAAAAGATACATCAATGACATTGACAATAATATCAATAATATAGTTTCTAAACTCGCGGCTAACACCAAGAGGAAAATTAAAATAATTTTGGAAAGCGATATAATCAGTCTACAAACAGATCTAAATTAAATCACAGAACGGTCAGAGAATTAGAAATGCCCTTTAATGTAAACAAATACCAGATATTGCAAATAGGCTCTAAAAACAATAAATATGAATATTACATGAACGGGGAGCAAGTTAATAGTGTAACACAGGTAAAAGACCTAGGAGTGCTTATAAAGGAAAACCTAAAATCTTCAAACCAATGCACGGCAGCAGTTAACAAAGCAAACAGAGCATTAGGCTTCATCAGAAGAAATGTTCATTATCACAGAAGAGACATAGTTATGGCATTATATAAAAGTATAGTGAGACCACATCTAGAGTAGTTCTGGTCTCCCTACCTCATAAAGGACATTGTAAAGCTCGAATCTGTGCAGCGAAGAGAAACTAAATTGATCCCTTCTCAAAGAAATATTCTATATAATGAGAGACTAAGAGAACTTAATCTATTTTCACTTAAGAAACGGAGGATATGAGGACAACTGTTTGAGTGTTTTAAAATGTTAAAAGGATTCAGTAACATTAACCCCAATAAATAATTTAAGATAGCCAAAGTGAGTTCTACAAGAGAAAACAAGTTAAAATTGATAGGTAAGAAAGTAAACCTGGATATAATAAAACAATTCTTCACTCAGTATTACTAGTGAGTGGAATAAGCTCCCAAATACATTAATAGATAGTGTCTCAATAGATGCATTTAAAAAAAAGTCTAGACTCATACCACTGAGAAATGGGGATGGAGTAGGTAATGACCATTGACAGAACAAGGTGGTAGTTGTTGTTGTTGTTGTTCCCCAGGCTGTCTGGCCGAGCAGCTCCAAGGTCCCAAGCAAGGCAAAGGCCATAACCAAGCGCCCCCACAGAACCCTCCCAGCTTTACAACTAAGAAAGCCCAGGTGACCGAACCCAGTCCCAGGTGAGGGGCTGAGGAGGGCGTGTAAACGCCTGGGGCATCAAAGCCCCACCCAAGGCCCTGTGCCCCTTAACAATTATGAAGGGAAAGTTGTTGGGCAAAGGAAAAATGTGACGCTTTGGCTCCCGGTCGGCCAGCTTCTAGGTTGGCAGTAGAGAGGTCAATCCACGGAAGAGATGCGGAGTCTCTTGAGATCTAGAAAATATATAATCAAAAGGAACAGTCAGAGTAAGCTATTGCGATGTGGTAGTAAAGAACACTGCTTCCAGTTGGAGAGCTAACTGAGGAAAACAACAAATCTATGTTTTTTTTTCTTTCTATATTCCAACTACTCCCTCTCGGGCATAGGTTGAGAGCCTGCACACTCAACCGCTGAACACGGTGAGGCCTGTGAGGTCTTGTTCCAGTCTAGGGAGTGAGACATGCGAAGCAATCCCATCTCTGAAGCCGCTCCGCCTATGCGCTTCACAGTCTCACTCCTCAGACTCGGACCCTCACTCTCAGAATATATATATATATATATATATATATATATATATATATATGTATATATTACTACAGGTGAAGGTTTGCATACAATTTCCTTTCCATTTCTAACTTTCTACACATTTCTTCAGGAGGATTCCAAGATCTGCATGGTTGTTCACTTCCAACTGTCCTCATGTACGTCAATTGGTGGAGGTAACGGATGGTGGGGATAGAGCCTTCTTCTTTGCTATCCTTTCCTTCCACTATCCTTTACTCTCGGGTTAGCTATCTCTATTAGACTTAAGTCCAGCCAACCTCGCTGGAATCGTAAGGTCTGTGTGGTCAGTGTATCTAAGTAAGTGGGAAGTGACCCTTCTACTTTGCTATCCTATTCTTCTACTATAAACTGTTCCTGTTTCTAGTAGTATTAAGTCCGGACCACCAGTTAAGGACTGCAAGGTAAGTGTGGTCTGGATATATGTGTAACTATGTGTAACTCTCTCTCTCTCTCCACAAATCTTTCTTTATGAAACCTCCTAACACTTTCAAGACATAGACGATTTTTTCATATTCATTATGGGGATCAATAGACGGTTCTAAGTGTTTAGGAAAAATTTCTAGAAGTTATGAGTAATTATAGCTGCATACATTTGTCTAAGAATACCTGAAAAAGTGAACAATTGCCACATTCTCCCCCAGCCTCTCTCAATTTGTATGGATAAAAATATGGAATCTGAATGTGGAAAATGTTTGATACCCTGTCACAACTATTAGGGGGAAAGGGGCGAAGAAGATGAACTATATACAGTATATATAGCACTTTGATGGGGTGATATATATATATGTATGGGGCAGGGTGCTAGGGATCCTCCTCCCCTTGTAAAATTGTCCTACTTGGTGAGACAGATAAATGGGCAAGGGAACGCGAAAGTGGTTCTGGACCTTAAGAATTGGAGCTTTAAATGTTTCTGGTTGAGCTCTGTTTCAAATCGGCCACACCCAGCTATGGGGTAAGTGCCTGAGTATATACAGTATATATATATATATATATATATATATACTGTATATATATATATATATATTACTGTATATTTATATTAGATAAAGCTAGGAAATGAGAGAGATAGAGAGAGGAGACAGTAACATCCATGCGTTAGATTTGTCAAAAATACACAAGAGGGAATGGTCCTTTCATCATACAACTTGAAGCAATAATGATTGGCATGGCAGTACGTGTGGAGAGTGAGCAGAGCGAGTTCTTTGACCTGAATGTTGGTTTGAAACAGGGGTGTGTGATTTCTCTGTGGTTGTTTACTGTATATATGGATGGAGTCATGAAAGAAATACTATCAAGAGCAGTGGATGTTGGTGTATCGCTGAAAAGGGAGGGAATTGAGTGGAAGCTACCTATACTGCTGTTTGTGGATGATACAGTTCTGATGAGTGATAATGAATGGGAGTTGCAGGGTCTGGTAAATGAGGTTATGGTCTTCGAAAGGGGTGAAGTCACAGAGTGTGAGGTGAAGCTGAAGGGTCAGGCTATGGAGATCGTCAACTCTTTTAAGTATCTGGGCAGTGTGTTGAGTAAAGATGGGACTATGGATGAAGAAGTGCGGGAGAGGGTACAACAGGGGAAGAGGGCTGTAGGAACGCTAAAAGCAGTAACAAGAAATAGGGTGGTCAGTATGGAAGTGAAGAAGTCCTTGCATGACAGTGTGGTAATCCCGACACTGACTTACGGAAGCGAAGCGTGGACGTTGGTTGAGAGACTCAGACCAAGAGTGAGAGCAGTGGAAATGAATTACTTAAGGATTGCATGCGGAGTTACATGGAGGGATAGACAGACTAATAAGGAACTAAGAAGGAGGTGTGGTGTGGAGGTAGATGTGCTGGAAAGTGTGAAAAGGAACAACTTGAGATGGTTCGGCCATATGGAACGTATGGAAAGCGAGAGAATGACTAAGAGGGTGTACGAGAGCGAGGTGGAGGGACAGAGAGGGAGAAGTAGACCGAATGAGAGGTGGAAGGATGGAGTGAGGAAGTACATGAACGAAGGCGGTGCTGGTTGGGGGGAGGGGCGTCGACTGACTGGGGACAGAGGTGCATGGGGGCGGTTCGTTCGTGGCCACCCCTTCGGGGATCACGGCGTCATGCAATAGATAGATAGATAGCCTCTCTCCAGCTCTCTCTCTCTCTCTCTCTCTCTCTCTCTCTCTCTCTCTCACACATCAGGTAGAACAATAGGGCACCAAGACAATGAACTAAACATCAACTGTTGCTCAAGTCATGGGGAACGATGAAGGAAGGAGGTTAAAATATATCATATGTTGATAATCTTAACTATATCAGTACACCATGAAATAATATAGTTTTAAAATGGTATGAACAGAGTAATGAAAGTGCAATAACGGAGAGAGCTTATCGTTTTTTTGGCGGCCATTTTGCTACCTAAACTATCAAATAATGAGGCTGTATTATATATTTAATAATGTAGAATGTATATCCACTAAACTATATAACCAGTACCAGAGTTCCCGTGTGTCTAATATGACCAAGGATATATTTGTGTGTTTAGAGAGGAATATAACACCAGTGGCACCAATATGACGGAGGTTGGTTGATCTCTGTCACTATAGGGTCTCTAGCATGGTTTGTTTCAGGTAGAGTTGGTGGTGTGGTGTTGTAGGCTTGGTATTGTTGATGTACTGTGGTGGTCAAGTCAGGTCAGGTGAAGGTATTGAGGGATAAACCTTTACAACGGCACCTCGTAGCTACTTTCTACTTTCCATTTGCTGAAGAGTGTAGAGAGAGGAAGCTGTTGGAGTGGCTTTGTTGTGTGTGTTATTAGTGTGTATACGTCATCGAGGTGTCCCCCGACTGGGTGCGAGCATGTGAAACATGCTAGGACGTACTACCAAACCCACTAAATGTCCGCCTGGGCTGGGATTGAACCCAGGTCAAGCAGATACACACGTGAGCGTGCTCTCCACTCGACCGCCGCGGCTCATATGGTGGTGGTGGTATGGAGCCTGTAGGAGTGTCTGATGCTGCCTCTCTCTCTCTCTCTGACACATTCACTCTTCGTCTCCCTCATTCATTCTCTCGCGTGACTGTCAATCGCCTCTCTCCGCCTCTCTCTCTCCCAATAATCCCATGGGTGAAACACATGTGTAGGGCTCTGATCTCATACATACACACTACCATATGTACACTCACACACATGCACACACACGCACATGTATTTTTCATATATGCACTACTACTATGCACACAAAAACGCATACACCATTACCTTAAGCAAGCATTACTCAAGCAACACACACGTACACACATGCACGCACATTTGTACACAGTGCATAACAATAAAAGCAATTCAAGTTCACATGTTCTAAAACTAAGCGAGCTTTCCTTTTGTTTTACACAATATCAGCTGCATTAAATACAGGAGTCTCTCATTTAAATTTTCATTAACCCTTAACTGGCGGCGCGCAACATATGTCGAGTGAAATCAATTTGGACTATGTGGTGGTGCACGACAGCTGTCGAGCGCCATTTTCAGCACGTAATGTTGCTGAGAGAGAGAGCTGAGCGGTGGGACGAGCGTAGTAACCTTATGACCGCTCCCCACGACCACCGTGGACGTACTGAACTGTATACCACTTTCCTCCCCCCTTTCTCACTCGCTACACAGGGAATTATGTACGGAAATGACCTTATTTTAAGTTTTTTGCACTCGTGTTGCACGATCGTTGCAAGAGAACCAGTGGTCGTACAAGGATGGTTCGGGTGTCATTGGAAAGCTCTGTTTACGCCCTTTCAGGGATAGATACTTGTTTTACGCTCTGGGTCTTGTTTATGCATGAACATGAGCAGGGAAACAACCTTATTTAGGGTTAAAAAAAAAACGCTGTGCGGTACGGTGTAAAATACCCTACCACCCGCCAATAAGGTGTTAAATAAAGAATACTTTCACATAAGAAAACATAACCGATAATTGTTCTTATATTGCAATAATCACCTAACAAATCTTGTTTAAAAAAGGCCATGTAAAAAGAGTCACCCATTCATTACATACACTATCATTGTTTTTTGCATACCGGTACATATAATTAAGGTTAGTAGTAGAACCTTCGCTCCATTTGTTTATAATTTGTCTGAGCAATGGTATATTATATTACTCACGTTGTATCACTCCTGAATACGAGCTAATTAAATATTGCTAGTACACTCTGCATTACGTGTTTATCGATAGATAGCGTACAATATTATTGTGCACTTATTGTTACAGTTATTATAAAATATAATATTTGGTTCTAGTAACCAGTAGGCACCTATTTTCACCTTAGAAATTAACCTTCTATGACCAAGCTTTGAAGCTTACAGACCCGAGTTAAATAAAATGAAACAAACAAATAATAATTTATCTAAAATGTAAACAGTGTTGAAACTTGAAAGATTAAAAACAAACAATCGTCTATCTAAAACGAATACATTTCACTAATATACATATTTTCTTGCCATTGTTATTCATCTAAAATACTAATATATTTCCCAGACACAAGATCGAACACCTGTGGAAATGTTTACCAACCTTTGGCCTCTTGTGGGGAAGGTAACACAGACAAACACACACACAGAAGAAAATAAACAAATAAACACAGAAAAGACAAACCACATGTTAATCGGAATCTTGCATGACTCTTCAGTATATGATGGTGGTATGTTGGCTACCACTAAGTAACTATATTCAGTTTATGGAAAATGTGTAAAAGTCAAAGAGTTCATTATTAAAGTGTGTATAGTCGGGGTCATTATATATTGAACACAACATATTGATCAAAATAAGGTGGTGATCATTAACTAGTGAATCATATTATTTAGTTGTAATCGGCTCAAGGAGTTTATGTACATATTTCAGCAATGTATCATAATAGTTCCTCCATTGTCTGCAAAATATTGTCCACGACTGTACCTCTTCCAATAGGTCCGCACAAAACTTAATATATTACAAATAATGGTAAAATTATAAGGAAGTTTGGGATCTATATACTGAAGCATAGACTACAGTAAATCTGGACTGGACACGAACATGGAATGTTGCAGTAAGGGACCCAAAATCGGAGAACGAACCCCCAAGTTCGAACCTCGAAACTGCGAAAATGTGGTATTTTCGAGGTTTCGAGGTTCGAACTTGGGGGTTCTTTCTCCGATTTTGGGTCCCTTACTGCAAAGTTCCATTTTCGTGTCCAGTCCAGGTCTACTGTAGTCTATGACTGAAGGCATTAACAAAAAGAAAAACAAATTGGACTATTTCCCAAAGAAAACACCGTGGAAATGTTCACCAACCTTTCATCCGGTGTTGACAAGCAAAAGGAAATAAACAAATATATTTGTATGAAAGATAAATGAAAGACATATAAATCTAATACCGGTACAAACAATAATAGAACATTTAAACACATACACATATTCTCACTCATATCTACACACACACACACCCACACACACACATCAATACATAAATAATACACACTAATACTGCTCTCGGATATAATTAAATCAACTTCAACAGAACACCTAATATCAAACCTTATTCGATGAAGAACGAAGCAATTTATCCTCACTAATTGACTTTAGTTCTGCTTTTGACTTAGTCAACCATAAAGCACTTCTGTATAAGTTACAGCTCATATGTATTGGTGGCAATTTTTAAAGGATCTTTGAAGATTTTTTGACGAAAAGATCTCAGTCTGTGGTCATTGATGGGTGTCATTCCCCTTTTGTTACTGTTGTTTCTGGCGTTCCACAAGGCAGTGTCCTTGGGCCTTTGCTTTTTATTATTTTTACTGCTGACCTGTGTTCCGAGCTTGAAAATAAACTAATCTCCTATGCTGATGATACAACTTTATATGTGTCAATTCCATCACCAATTGATCGACACGAAATTGCTACTGCTCTGAATAGGGACTTAGCCAAAATTACGTCATGGTGTGAACTTTGGGGTATGAAACTTAATGCTAGTAAAACACACTCCATTATCATCAGCATATCTCGTACCTTGGATCCTACCCATCCTTATCTACAAGTTTCTGGCTAGCAAATTGAGAATGTGGATACT
This sequence comes from Paralithodes platypus, assembly GCA_032716605.1. Lineage (NCBI taxonomy): Eukaryota > Metazoa > Arthropoda > Malacostraca > Decapoda > Lithodidae > Paralithodes > Paralithodes platypus. The sequence continues at coordinate 57,731,545 of CM064512.1, read as the reverse complement.
CTGCGTTTGTTAGGAGTTACTCTGGATCCCAAACTTACTTTTGAAAAGCATATTCGTTCTTTCTCCTCTTCCATTTCCCAAAAAATTGGTCTGCTTCGCAAGTGTTGTAAAACGTTTGCTTGTGACGCCACATTTATCAAGTCTTTTTGTGCTTTTATTTTGCCACAATTCGAGTACTGCTCACCTGTCTGGTTGTCAGCATCTGACTGCCATCTCAAGTTGCTTGACAGATCACTAAATTCTGTCAGTTTCATTCTTCCTCATTTGTCTCTTGATCTGTGTCATCGACGTAAAGTTGGTGCCCTTAGTCTTTTATTTAAAGTTTTTAACAACTCTCAGCATCCCTTACATGGGGTTCTGCCAGGGCCATATGTCCGGGCTCGTGCAACTAGATTCACAAGCAACCTTAATGATCTTGCCATGAGCCGTGTTAATTTTTCTACTACACAGGTTTCACGGTGTTTTGTGCCGGCCATGGTTGACTTGTGGAATAAGTTGCCAAATGACCTAGTCAATTCAGCTCATATCTCCATCTTTAAGTCTAGAGTTAATGCTTTTTTGCAGCATTAATTCAAATGTTTAAACTTATTTTATTCTATTTTATTGTTTTATATTTATATTTTATATCCTCCACTGCATAATATTTTATTATTCATTTTATCTGGGTTTAATATATGTATATATACAGTGAAGATGAGGTGGAAGGATGGAGTGAGGAAGTACATGAACGAGGGCGGTGCTGGTTGGGGGGAGGGGCGTCGACTGACTGGGGACAGAGGTGCATGGGGGCGGTTCGTTCGTGGCCACCCCTTCGGGGATCACGGCGTCAGGCAATAGATAAATAGATAGATATATACAGTGCAGTATATATGTTTTTTTTGTTTTTTTTTTCCCTAAAGATGCCGTAGTCTCTCTCCAGTGCCTCCGGGTGTTTTGTGTGCATTCATCTTGCTGGTGTGTCTGCACCCTGGTTGGAGAGTTCGGCATCTCGTATAATAATAATAATAATAATAATATTTATTGTAATTTGAGTACATCGAACAAGTAAACTAACAAATATATTACCTGCACAGATCATCTACAACATACATGAAGAGTCGGTACAGTGAAAGGTTTGGTGTGTATTATATATTTGACCTTAGTGTACAAAGAGTTAACAATTACATATAAACACACCTTCCACACATACTTACTAAACACAATAATATTTTGATCGATCACTCTAATAAAAGTTAAACAATCTATATTTACTAATGGATACTCGTGAATCCGTCTTTGGGATATAGTCCATTCCTTCTATTCTCTGGACAAAATATGTCCAGAGTGAAGACAGGCTATTTTCATATTCTGCCCCAAGCGACTGACGACAAGACATGTGGTGTGTGTGTGTGTGTGTGTGTACATTTAGAGATGATGATGCACTGTGGTGTTGTAGTGAGTATATTTATTTGTGTATTCATATATATATATATATATATTGTTACGACTGAGGTTTAAACACATCAGGGCTCTTATTCATTGGACTAGTAATGGCATAAATGCTACAACGGAAAGCGCTAGATCCAAACTCTGATGTATATTTCCAGTGAACAAAGAACAAAAATACTCTCCAGAGTTCTATATGCAATAATAGGTTATCAAACTCTCAATAAATGTGCGTCTACTCTAGGCTTAATGTTATATGAAAACAGCCTATTACTACCTATAACCGAAGGTGCTTGGTTATGGTATGCAAAGTAAGGTGGTAAGAGAAGTTACCGCTTACGTTACTTTAATCAATAAATGTCAGGCACTCCTGCATGAAAGAAAGTGCACTAAAGTCCTTCAACACCAACAAGGAATCTTCTTTAAATGATAGATGCTATCAAGATGCTCGAATCGGAAATGGAACCCAAAAAGGCAGGCAGCGGAACAATGCTCGAGCAGGCTATGCTCACAAAAAGGCAGGATATAAAATGCAGTCGGAGCCCAGAATATCCTAAACGCTACAACAATAATAATAATCGCCACGACAATGCAGTATTCCTATCTACAAAAAGAGCCTAAGTAGTTTGTGTCTCAATACATCAAACTAGGCTGCGAAATGCTTGTGTAATCATAAACGGGTATGCATAATAGGAGTAATTGGTTTAATATACCTAATGTCTACTATGACTGATAAAGTCTAGCTAGAGTCAATGATACGAGATACTGGTGCGCATGGCATGCCGCATAGCCTAGTGCAAATCTCAAGTCTGTGCGTCAAATATTACGTTATAGTAAAGGGTAGCTCTCTTGAGAAACCATAATACCGAAGTATCAAGCGTTCTCCTGGCGTACCTCAAAGACAAACAACCGAGCTTAGAACAGTGCAGAATGGTATAGGCAAAAAGTCCTCATTCGTGCATGATCTACTCTCAATGGCACACAGACTCCAGTTCTCAGGTATGTCATGCAGCTTTTAACTAAAGCCAGCACCCATCGGAAACAATACCTTATAGTATCAGACTCCTAGTCTAGCATTATCTAATCCAGCAGAACACTAATAATTACAGGAAGCAGTACTGAACAATATGAATGCCAACCAATGCTTCATGATCAACTTATCTTAACAACTAACATACATGGGTTATATAAGACCTTAACGCACAATACAACTGGCCAGCATTAAGCTGATTATGCAGAGTTAACCAGAGGGGGTATAATATTAATAAAAGGTGGTGAAAGATATGGAAAATGAGAGAGATAGGCAGAGGAAAAGGTTCTCAGGTGCAGTGGGGAAGACAGGTATCAAAGGGATAAGAGGGATGCGTTCTAGAAACCAGATCTGAGGGAGAGAGTGGCGAGGAAGCTGTATATATACTAGCACTAGCTCGAACCGCGTAGAAAAGCGGTAACAAGTCCTCTAGCCAATGCTAATGAAGCTAGCCAAACATGACGTCACCAAGCATGGCAAAAAACTCCTTCAACGAATCCCCACGAGGCCAGCCAGCTATGACGTCATCGAGTATAGCAAAACACTGCGCGTCTCCCCACATTCTGTTCTACTCTCTCTCTCTCTCTCTCCCTCTCAAATCCTATCATTACTACTTAATGATAAAACATATACTTTGCAATTAAATATATAAAGCCTTGACATGGGTGAAAACAAAGAGCCTTTCTGGACTGCCCATGACACAAGCTTTCATATGAAATAAAGCACACAACAATACACCAACTGTAGCCACATCCACTGCCCTGGCGATCCTAGCGAGTCACTGTAGGACAAGCCATGCGGTTCTAACGGAGTTGTTAACATCACCCCCCCCCCCAAGATTTTTCTCAGAGGCCCAAGGCTCACAAAAATCTGATTGTTAGAACCAATGCTATATCTCTACTTCCCATCACCCAGCGGCAGTAAAATATCTGGCACAGTTCTCAACAAAACATTTTACAAAATTATAACCCTCCCCAACACAATAGGTTAAATCATATGTAGTTATGCTCCTCAAGAGCGAGCTTCTCTAGCCCAGCATTCTGAGAGGAGTGCAACTCAGAATTACTGCTATAACATACTGAACAAATTCAACTATCAAAGAAAGAGTTTTTATTTGATTTTTATGTTTTTAATATGTTTATTTCGGCTGCACTATAGGGGCAAGCCTAGTTATTTCTTCTATACCAAACGCTCAACTCCTTCTTTACGACCCAATACGCTGGGCTACAACCGCGAGCCAACAAGCACCAAGCGCAAAATACTATTCAAACTAAAGCAGGAGGCTACCCGTGTGTCAATCTACCCAGGATCATCTACCCTCGAAAGACAATCTGCAATCACGTTGTCACAACCGGCAATATGGCGTATGTCCAGGTTATATTCCTGTAACATTAGCGACCACCTGGTCAGCCTCATATTCCGATTGTGAAACTGGTTCAAAAACTTGAGTGGGTGATGATCTGTGTAAATGACAACGACTGGACCATAGGCTGGAACATAGACCTCGAAATGCCTCAGTGCAAGTACAATTGCCAGCAGCTCTTTCTCGACAACAGAGTAGTTCTTTTGGGCTGAATTGAACTTCTTGGAGTAGATACTAACAGGATGTTCCATCCCATCATCGTCCTTTTGCATAAGAACGGCACCAGCCCCCACACCACTAGCATCCGTTGCTAGTTGGAAAGGTAGGCTAAAGTCAGGGGCCCTGAGGATCGGGTGAGTGCACAACAGGTGTTTTACTACGCTAAACGCCTTCTCACACTCAGGCGCCCATTTGAATTTCTTATCCTTCGCTAAAAGATCTGTCAGAGGTGCTAGCACGGTAGAGTACCCCTTAACCCGGCAAGCGCGATAGGCCTCACGGAAGGCTTCCTATAGGGAACGCGATAGGCCTCACGGAAGCAAGACCATAAAAAAAGCCTTCCAAAAAAAAAAGGGCCCATCAAAACAAAGGAATTTGTCTCTAGGTGAGATAATTCCCCTCTAGTACTCATCCATGTGTTTCTCACCCCTCCCCCTCCCCTCTTTCCCCACCTTATTCCCCCTCCCCCCCTCCTTAATTATCACCTATTTTTCCTCTTATTATCATCATTTATCGGTTATTTTTCTCTCCCGCGATAATGTAGCACAAGTGGGTTGCAGAAAAGATCGTTATGCATCACCCAGACACCGGCACACACCGCCCCGCTCGTCTCAGTTGACTCCCAGACAGCGAGAGGGGAGGGCTGCCTGTGGCTCTCTCTCGCCTGAGATTATGACCGGGTGGCCAATATCTTCGTTTTTCACCACCCAAATGCTTTTCCAACTTATTTTAGCACTCTTGAAGGTTCATATATACATCATATATGTAAAATGAAAGCATACCGAAAACAAATAATGCTTTATATTGTAAATATAACAAATTCTGTCAGAATCCAACGCTAGAAATGCACAAATAACTACCCTAGCCCCTAGGTCTATATCGCGCTTGTCAGGTTAATGAAGCGTCTGTAGTATCCGATCATACCTAAGAACCTCATGATCTGCTTCTTGGTGGCCGGCCGGGGAAAGTGATCAATCGCAGCTATCTTGTTCTGTGGGGGGCACACCTGACCCAACCCCACCATGAACCCAAGATACTGCACGGACGCCCGCACGAAATCACACTTTGCCAGGTTGACCACCAAGCCAGCCTCACTAAGCCTCTTGAACAGGAGTTCTACGTGCTCACAATGACTCTTAAAGCTGTTGTCATAGATAATAACATCGTCGAGGTATACTGTGCAATTAGGAATGTCTGCTGTTATATCATTCATCAAACTCTGAAAGGTAGCGGGTGCGTTCTTTAGGCCATAAGGCATCACGTTACAGCGGTAGGTAGCACCATCCACCACAAAACCACATACCTCGTTCGCTCGTTCGGACAAGGGCACCTGCCAGTATCCCTTAACCAAGTCCACCTTGGTTAGGTACTTTGCATTGCCTATCTTGTCCACACAGTCGTCGACCCGAGATAGAGGGCATGGGTTGGTGGGCGTTAAACCGTTTAACCGTCTGTAGTCTATGCAGAATCGCACCTTATCATCCGGTTTTGGTTGCAGCGTGACGGGAGATGTCCACTTCACCACCCCCTTCTCAATCAGCCCCCATGTTAACATATACTCCAACTCCGCCCGGAGGGCCGGCAGTTTAATAGGGGGCACCCTATAGGGAACTGACTTGCAAGGGGGGTGGTCTCCTACGTCCACGTCGTGCACCTCTAAGGTAGTGAGGCCTGGGTGCTCCGCAAAAACAGAGGGGTATGAACCGAACAGGCGCTCCACAGCCACACGCTGATGCTCAGGTAAGTGTTGCAACGCTTTCTGAGCCGCCTGGTTCGTGTTCCCCGCCCACTGGTTCGCAGAGACATGATGATCCCAGTTATCCTGCACCTGAGCTTGACTGTCCCGTTCTCCTTCTCCACCTTGACTGCTAAACGTCATCACAGGCACAGTAAGAGGCTCAGGGGGGTGCCTCACATACTCCTTCATAAGATTAACGTGACATAACTGATTGCGCTTACGTATGTCTGGAGTGGCTACCAAGTAATACAGGTCCGATAGCTTCTCAACCACCCTATAAGGACCAGTGTACTTCGCGGATAAGGGATGACCTACAAGGGGCAGTAGAATCAACACCTCCTGACCCACATGAAACTCCCTGAGTTTAACCTTGAGGTCGTACCTGTCGTTCATGAGGGCCTGAGAGCTAGTCAAATTACGGCCAGCCAACTCCAGACTGCGCAACATCCGTTCTCGACTGTCGAGGACATACTTGAGCATAGAACAAGGTTTTTCTGCGCCCTCCCATATTTCTTTAACCATATGGAGAGGCCCTCTGACACGGTGTCCAAAGACGAGCTCATTAGGGCTGAATCCCAAACTTTCCCCAGGTACCTCCCGTGCAGCAAACAAAACATATGGCAGGCCAAGATCCCAATCTTTCCCATTCTCAAAGCAATAACAACGAAGCATAGATTTTAAGGTTGAGTGCCATCGCTCTAACACACCCTGGCTCTCCGGATGATACGCAGATGACACAACCGTAACAATCCCATGCTGCTGCATTGTTTGAACAAAGAGGTTAGAAGTGAAGTTGGATCCTTGGTCTGACTGAATCTCCTGCGGGTAACCATACCGGGAAAAATACACTAGCAAGTTTCGGACCACCGTCTTCGCTGACCCATTTCTCATAGGGTACGCGTCAGGGTACCTTGTTGCTACATCCATGATGGTCAGGAGAAACTTGTTTCCGGCACTTGTAGGGGGAAGGGGGCCAACCATATCCACTATAACCTTACTAAAGGGAGGCCCACTGACAGGAATGGGGTGTAACAGAGCCTTAGGAAAGCTCTGATTTGGTTTGCCAACCTTCTGACACACATCACACATTGCCACCCATGACACAACTTGTGCTCTCAGACCAGGCCACCAAAATAATTTCCCCAAGGCTGCAACCGTCTTACGGACACCCAGATGTCCCGCCAGTGGTACATCATGGGCCAACCTAAGTAGGCTTTCCCTGCAAACCCTTGGCACGACCAGCTGGTCTACCTCTCCTGACCCCCCCTCCCAATTCCTCTGCGGATCTTGGAATCGCCGGTACAGTATGCCATCTATGAAAAAAAAATCTCCCGACTGTGCATCACTGTCCTCCTCCAACTCGACAGCACCGGTATCACATTCAAGAACTTCCGGGTCTTCTAATTGCAATTTACGAATGTCCGAAGGAGCAAGCTTATCTAAGTGTTTGCGAAACAACAGATGCCCCCCTCCTACACTGAATTTAGCCTCCCGTTGCTCTCTCTCTCTGTATCGTTGCTGTCTCTTCGTCTTTTTAAGCCCATCCACTGCCTTCTTACTAACAGTTAATGGGTCTTCTCCAGACTCGAAAATTGGTCCTAATAATGAGTCCCCGAGAATGTCCGTTGATACTAAACTCTCAACCGCATCAACTTTCAACACCTTCTCGGTACCTTTCCTCCGCTTGTTTAAAGACTGTTGACCAGAATGTGACTCCCTAGACGCAAGAGATCTGGTGACAACACTCGCCATAGGTTGCACCTGACACTTCTCAACCCACTCCTGCTCCTCCCTACTCACGTCGGCCGGCTTCTCGGGAACGACTAAGGGTGGAGCCTCAGAAGTAGGCCCCGCAAAGTCGTTGCCGAGAAGGAGGTCGACGCCCCCAACAGGTAACTTCTCCACAATTCCTACATCCAGGTCACGAGTCACACCATCAACTTCCATCTTCATTCTTACAAGCGGGTATGACCTTGTTGCATTAACCCCCTGAACCACAACCACCCGCGCCGTATTTACAGGTTTACCAGTGAAATTCCTCAACAATGTTTGCGATGCCCCAGTGTCACGCAAAATTCTCACCTCATGTCTTCTACCCCCCCCACTCCACACAACCGAGTCCCCTGTGGTCACCAAAGGAATCACGGACAGGGAATAAGCCTTCCGGATCCTTCTGCACTGGCAGTGTATTTACCTCGGAAGAATTGCCTCTAACAAACTCCGATGTCGTGTTGAACACTCCAATGCCGTGAGCAAAAGACACAGATGCCGGAGGAGGTCGACTAGGGCACTCATTTGCTTTATGACCCTCCTTGTGGCACCTAAAACCCATACATTTTGGTTTCGGCTTATACTGTGATGTAAAAGGCCCCTGACTTTTCTTATACGGCGTGGTGTTAGGTTTGGATTCAGTTTTAGTTTCATTGCTCTTTTGTTTAAATGTGTCATTGCTACGGGGAGGGGGAGGATAACGGTCCTTAGCACTTGCATCGTACTTCTGTGAGGACCCGCAACCCCGAATCAACGACAGCCGTAGATCAGCCATTTCTGCTGCTTCTATTAGAGTTCTTGGATTTTTCTCCTTTAAGTTCAAAGTTAGATCACCGCCCTTGCTCTTAAAGAACTGCTCCAACATCATCAACTGCTTAACTCCATCAAACGTTGTTACCTTCTCAGATCGGAGCCAGTTCCCCATAGCATCGGACAAGTCCCGGGCGTGTTCCAAAAAGGTGCTATCTCTTCCCTTAGTTACACCCCGGAACTTCAAACGGTACGTTTCTGGTTGTAGTTCGTAAGGCCTCAGGACAGCCTCCTTGAGATCCTCATACACAATACATGACTCCAAAGGTAACGCATCGTAGGGTTTAGGACCCTTGCCTATTAATCTAGAGGATACAAGTGCTGCCCATTTATTCTCTGGCCACTGGTGTTCCTGGCACTTCTTCTCAAAGCGTGCAAAAAATACTGTTACACCACTCTCATCAAACACCGGAACCAGTTTCAATAAGTGCGAGAGAGATTGATCATGAGCACGGATACCAGCCCCAAGTCGCTGTCCCGTTGTCTCTACTCGCGACTTCTCTACGTCCATGTCGGCACAGTACCTAGTCGACTCTAAATCAGCTTGGATTCTTGCTAGCTCTATGTGCTGCTGACTGATAGTTTTTCTCTCTTCTATCTTGGCTAATTCTATTTGCTGCTCACCTGCCCTTTGTTGCTGCTGAATCTCACATGCCCTTTGTTGCTCTACAGATACCCTGATAGCCTTTCTCTCTTCGATCTTAGCTAATTCGAGCCGAAACAATAATTCTGGAGATAACACTTGAGGAGGTGAAGGTGCTACAATGTTTGAAATTACCGGTGGTCCCCCCAGGGGCAACCCACCCTGCCAGTCACCACCCAACTGTGGAAGCGTACCCGGGGTCGGCAAACCACTGGGATGGCTGGGAGTCGAGTTTAGGGGAAGCATGGCCGAAGGGCTCTGAGCACTCAACCCATCTCGCTCACCAGTCACCCTGCCCAGTACACACGTTATCAAGTTATCCCTGGTCATGCTGCTAGTACCCGCATGACCGATAGCTGTGGCCAGGCATTGAAGACCGTACCGATCCATACCCTCCAACCGCTCGGCAGTAACAGGCCATTGCAAAAATATCCTAGCATCCTCCTCACAGTTCACCTGATTAACCCCTTCATCATACTGCTGTTCCTCAGTTTCGACATTACGTACTGTGTCTCCATTCTCCTCTGATCCGGTATAAGACATGATGCTCACAAAAATTTCCCACCTCAATATTCAGAAAAGAAGCACCCCAAACTCTTATACCTCAATATACACACACAAATTCTCGGAAATACTCAAGGGCTATACTATGTTGCAAAAAAATATTATTCTTGATGATCCCCGCAAAATATTCCCCAAAACAACAAATGTTCCCTGCTAATAAATGTAGGTTCACCAAATCCTAGGTAAGGTCGCCATTTGTTACGACTGAGGTTTAAACACATCAGGGCTCTTATTCATTGGACTAGTAATGGCATAAATGCTACAACGGAAAGCGCTAGATCCAACCTCTGATGTATATTCCCAGTGAACAAAGAACACAAATACTCTCCAGAGTTCTATATGCAATAATAGGTTATCAAACTCTCAATAAATGTGCGTCTACTCTAGGCTTAATGTTATGTGAAAACAGCCTATTACTACCTATAACCGAAGGTGCTTGGTTATGGTATGAAAAGTAAGGTGGTAAGAGAAGTTACAGCTTACGTTACTTTAATCAATAATTGTCAGGCACTCCTGCATGAAAGAAAGTGCACTAAAGTCCTTCAACACCAACAAGGAATCTTCTTTAAATGTTAGATGCTATCAAGATGCTCGAATCGGAAATGGAACCCAAAAAGGCAGGCAGCGGAACAATGCTCGAGCAGGCTATGCTCACAAAAAGGCAGGATATATAATGCAGTCGGAGCCCAGAATATCCTAAACTCTATCTATCTATCTATCTATATGCTCAGGCCCAATCCCCATTTTGGGGGTAGCCGACCAGAGCAAGAACAGGGAAAACACAAAATCAACATAAAACAACAAATAAACACAGATAAAAAGCACAAACTCACACACATCCAGGTCACCCAGGAGAAGACCCAGAGACCAGGGTCACCAAGGTCGCTCCAGCACTCCCCCGGCCCCCTACCACCCGGAGAGGTTCCGATCTCGGCAGGCTGACATGCAGCGGAGCCAAAGCCACAAGCCCTCCCACCACACTTCCAGACGCACCCTTCATATTAATCGTCTCCCCGGGCCAGGCGCCTGATGGACTATTCTCTAGTCCAACTTGCACCCGACCCCTTACTACAAATGACCACGTGTTCACTCAACTATTCACAAGCATTCTCCATTCACTCCTGTCCACCACCACTTCCCCTGCCTGATCTATAGTCATTCCTCTATCATCCAAAGCCTTTCTTACACAGTCTCTCCATCTCAATGGGGGTCTTCCTGCCCTTCTATCTCCCCTTGTACCTGACTCACATATTCTCTTTGTAAGCCTTTCATCTCCCATTCGTTCAACATGACCATACCAGCTCAGCACCCTTCTGTCCACTCTGGCTGACAAATGTTCCTGCTGCCCCACTCTCCTACGTATCTCTTCATTCCTCAATCTGTCTCTACGAGTAACTCCACACATACTCCTCAAGCAGCTCATCTCCATCACATCCAGCCCTAAACGCTACAACAATAATAATAATCGCCACGACAATGCAGTATTCCTATCAACAAAAAGAGCCTAAGTCGTTTGTGTCTCAATACATCAAACTAGGCTGCGAAATGCTTGTGTAATCATAAACGGGTATGCATAATAAGAGTAATTGGTTTAATATACTTAATGTCTACTATGACTGATAAAGTCTAGCTAGAGTCAATGATACGAGATACTGGTGCGCATGGCATGCCGCATAGCCTAGTGCAAATCTCAAGTCTGTGCGTCAAATATTACGTTATAGTAAAGGGTAGCTCTCTTGAGAAACCATAATACCGAAGTATCAAGCGTTCTCCTGGCGTACCTCAAAGACAAACAACCGAGCTTAGAACAGTGCAGAATGGTATAGGCAAAAAGCCCTCATTCGTGCATGCTCTACTCTCAATGGCACACAGACTAGAATTTACCCAATCAACTCCAGTTCTCAGGTATGTCGTGCAGCTTTTAACTAAAGCCAGCACCCATCGGAAACAATACCTTATAGTATCAGACTCCTAGTCTAGCATTATCTAATCCAGCAGAACACTAATAATTACAGGAAGCAGTACTGAACAATATGAATGCCAACTAATGCTTCATGATCAACTTATCTTAACAACTAACATACATGGGTTATATAAGACCTTAACGCACAATACAACTGGCCAGCATGAAGCTGATTATGCAGAGTTAACCAGAGGGGGTATAATATTAATAAAAGGTGGTGAAAGATATGGAAAATGAGAGAGATAGGCAGAGGAAAAGGTTCTCAGGTGCAGTGAGGAAGACAGGTATCAAAGGGATAAGAGGGATGCGTTCTAGAAACCAGATCTGAGGGAGAGAGTGGCGAGGAAGCTGTATATATACTAGCACTAGCTCGAACCGCGTAGAAAAGCGGTAACAAGTCCTCTAGCGAATGCTAAAGAAGCTAGCCAAACATGACGTCACCAAGCATGGCAAAAAACTCCAACGAATCCCCACGAGGCCAGCCAGCTATGACGTCATCGAGTATAGCAAAACACTGCGTGCCTCCCCAAACACTCTGTTCTACTCTCTCTCTCTCTCTCCCTCTCAAATCCTATCATTACTACTTAATGATAAAACATATACTTTGCAATTAAATATATAAAGCCTTGACATGGGTGAAAACAAAGAGCCTTTCTGGACTGCCCATGACACAAGCTTTCATATGAAATAAAGCACACAACAATACACCAACTATAGCCACATCCACTGCCCTGGCAATCCTAGCGAGTTACTGTAGGACAAGCCATGCGGTTCTAACGGAGTGGTTAACGTCACAATATCTATATATATATCTATATATATCAACCCACCCGTATCACGGGACGCTTCAGAGATCGGCCCAACATTCTTGACTTATATCTGACATCTAACCCTTATTCTTATACTGTCAATCTTTTCTCTCCTTTGGACTCCTCCAACTATAAACTTTTCTTTGTTACCTGTTCTATCTCTCCAGTATGGCCATCCAATCCTCCCAGCCAGCATTGCTTGTGACACTTTAGCGCTGCCGACTGGAAGGCTCTTCGGCAGAACTTCTTTGATTTCCCATGGAATGACTTCTGTTTCCGTTGCCGAGTCTGAGAGTGCTGAACGAATTACCGAGGTAAGCCTCTCAGGCATGGAAGAGTACATTCCATTTTCTTTCTCTCAGTCTAATGCAAAAAAATCTTGGTTTACTCACGCTTGTTCTACTGCAGTCCGCAACAAGGAGGAAGCATTCAAACGTTAACGACGCCTTAAAACTAAAGAATCTCATTCTTCCTATGTTTCTGCCCGGAAGCAAGCAAAATCTGTTCTTTGACTTGCCAAGCACTCTTTCATCAATAATAAATGCACTAAACTATCCAACTCTACCTCTTCCCAAGCTTTCTGGCATCTAGCCAAAAACCTTTCCAATAATTTTTCTTCCTCGTCTTTCCCTCCCCTTTTCAAATCTGACGGCACAACTATCACTTCTTCCTCTGACAAAGCTGAACTCTTCGCTTAAACTTTTGCTAGAAACTCCACCTTGGATGATTCTGGTGCTATTCCTCCCTCTCTCCTACTTATGCCTAATATCCTAATCTCTTCTAAAGATGTTCTTTCTACCCTCTCTGGGCTTAATACTAAGAAGGCATACGATCGGGACGGTGTTCCTCCTGCTGTACGCAAAAACTGTGCTTCCGTGCTGACCCCCTGCCTAGGCAAACTCTTTTGTCTCTGTCTCTCCTCTAATGTTTCCCCATCTTGCTGGAAGTTTGCTCTCATTCAACCTGTCCCAAAGAAGGGTGACCGCTCTCAACCCTCCAACTATAGTCCAGTTCCTCTCACCTCTTGTATCTCTAAAGTTTTTGAAACTATTCTTGCTTCCAAATTTCTTAAGCATTTCTCTTCTCAGATCGCCAGTATGGCTTTCTTACGGGTCACTCTACTGGTGATCTTCTTTCATATCATACTAACTCTTGGTCATCCTCCTTTCGGGACTTCGGTGAGACCTCTTCTATTGCACTAGACATATCGAAGGCCTTCGATAGAGTCTGGCACAAATCTTTAATTTCTAAGCTACCCTCCTTCGGTTTCTATCCCTCCATCTGTGCCTTTGTCTGTAATTTCCTTTCCGGCCGTTCCATAGCTGCGGTTGTGGACGGCCATCACTCCACTTCCTCATTCTATCAACTCCGGTGTTCCTCAGAGTTCTGTCCTATCTCCTATTCACTTTCTAATATTCATAAATGATCTTCTCAACTGTACATCCAGTCCCATCCATTCATACGCATACGATGACTCTACCTTACACTACTAAATTAGTTTTCCAGAACGCCCCAGCCAGCAATCCCTTAATGACAAAGGGAATGTAGCCATAGAACACTTATCTTCTGATCTAGCTACTATTTCCAATTGGGGTAGAGAAAACCTTGTTGCATTTAATGCTTCCAAGACTCAATTTCTCCATCTTACTACCCACTCGGAACCTCCAGAGGACTATCCCTTATTCTTCAACAATACAAAAATTAACCCTTCATCTTTTCTCAATATTCTTGGTGTCTCTTTGTTTTCTGCTCTCACTTGGAAGGACCATATTACCAGTCTTGCTAAGGCAGCCTCCCAGAAGCTGGGTGTGCTCAACCGCCTCAAGTGGTTCTTTACCCCTGCTCAGCTTCTTGCTCTATACAGGGGCACAGTTCTTGTATGGAGTATTGTTCACATGTGTGGGGAGGATCCTCTCACACTGCACTCCTAGGCAAAGTAGAAAGGAAAGCCTTTCGTATCATTAACTCACCAACTCTCTGCAATCTCTCTTTCTCTTTGCTGCAATGTTGCATCTCTCTCGCTATTCTATCACTACGACAATAATCAGTGTTCCTCTGAGCTTTCCCAGTGTATACCACCTCCTCTACGTAAGGTACATAGTACCCGTCTTGCAACACAATCCCATCCCTACTCTGTGCAACTCTCCAACCCAAGAGTGAAATCCTATTCTCAGACTTTCTTCTATTTAACTGCTGAGCTCTGGAACTTTTTCCCAGAATCAGTTTTTCCCTCTTCCTATGACTTAAATTGCTTCAAACTCCGTGTGTCCAGGCATTATTGTTCAAATGTTCCTTGATTTCAGCCCTGTCACTCTTTCAACTCTGGGGGAGGCACTCACTGCAGGCAGTTCTGCCTTTTGTCTCCCTCATTCACATAGAAAAGAAAAAAATACACAGTTCCTTTTTAACATGCATGCTTGCCTACCTACCAGCAGGTTTGTATGAATCTTTGCCTCTCTTCATGTATATTTCATGTATATTGTGCCTGTACGGTTGTCTTCTCTGTGCATAACCTTTCCTTTGTGAGAGTATAAAGGTATCCTCTCCAGCTAATGACCTTTGACCTGTGATAAGTCAAAGTTCAGGCTACAAGGGAGTTAGGATAACAAAGTATACTTTTCCCTCAGTATTATTTTTGTTTTGTTTTTCCATTGTTCGATATGTACAATCAACATCAATAGTTCGCCGAAACGTAAACTCTTGTTTCTAATCAATTTAACTATTACTAAACAATAGTATGTTCATAATATGTTTCATTCGGGTATACTTGGGTAATTATAAAGTATAAAGGGTGATTCAATGAACGTGTTCACACGTATACGGACAAATTAGCCAGACAGAAACAAACACAAATATATTACTCTATAACCCTCGACCTGAGTGTTCATTATTTTCAAGTTTTTACACATTAAATAGTTTTCGATAGACATCAGAAATTAGTTGTGGAATATAATAGATTCTGAATCGATATTTCTCTTCCATATATGACTAAGTTTGGCTTCACTTAATCCATGAAATGTTTTGATACAGCCAATCATAGAGGGGATATAGAGTAAACAAATGCGCATCAGTATAAGGTTAATATATAATATTTCACTCTCTGTGTACGCGTGTGTGTGTGTGTGTGTGTACTGTTCATTGAATGCATACATATATTTTCAAACCGTAGCTTTACTTGATCATATACATATTATATTTATATCTTCAACAATGTTTAGCTACCCGCATGAATAATAGCATACATTTTATTCCACACTATATTTTTCTTCCTCATTGAGATAAAATATGTATTACGCATTTTATGGAAAGGTTAGACGAGGAATATGCAATATTTAGTTTAAATTATATTGTTCTTTCGTGAATATTTGTGGGCGCATTAGATACTGTATTGTGAACATTCTGCGTTTGAGCTTGTGGAATGTAGTTATTATTACTGTTATAATAATAATAATAATAATAGTTCTTAAAGCTAGCGCATGCTAAGCTAGCTAAGGATAGCGCAATAAGGCCGATTAGGCGTATTTCCATTGGGGTCCTGTACTACTACCCCATCCCTTTGCTCATGAGGGATGGTAACGACTCAGTGCTTGTGAAAAATCTTTAATGCGCCGAGCGTGGGCGCGAACCCGGGCCTTCTGGGTGGAAGTCCGAGACGCTAGTCACTACACCAAGCGAGCCGTTGTTGTTATTGTTGATATTGTTGTTGTCGTTGTTTTGTGTTTGTGGATAGTATCATCGTTGTTGTTTTTTCTTATGTGTATGAAGGAGACAAAAGGTCAATTTGTCTGCATCAAGTGTCCCCCAAAGGTAAGCGAGTGTTACAGAGCCAATTTCGAGCTATGTTAAGAGTCAAAATATCTGGATACAGAAAGTTTGAAGCAGTTATTCTTAGTATTGGCCCTTTTGGTTCTGGCAGTTTAGGAGTGTGTTCGTCCTGGTTGTGGCCGTTTAGGGGTGTGGCTGTTTTGACTTATAACCGGGCAATATATATAACCTCACTGTAGCCACAAACCCTGCGGTCAAGGATCGCCCAAGACATTATAACAGGATCTATTGTTAACCTGGCATTGACCAACAAGGTCATCTACACTAATTGGTTTACCTGGGGAAGAGAGAGAGAGAGAGAGAGAGAGAGAGAGAGAGACATATTTCACATTGAGTGTGTGTGTGGTTGTGTGTATGTTTGTGGTTGTGTGAGTGGGTATGTGGTTGTGTGTATGTGTGTGTGTGTAGACGAATTATAGTGACCCTTGTTAACTTGACCTTTAATGGATGCTGATTTATATTTATATTTGGCTATATTAATGTTATCACTTATTGGAAACTGCATTATTAAGGTAAACAGGATAGGGGTAATTTACCGTTATCAATTAAACTACTATTTTTTTTATTTTTATTTTTTTTTTTATATGTGATTGAGGGAGGCAAAAGGCATAACTGCCTATAGCGAGTGCCTCCCCCATAGTTGAAAGAGTGACAGGGCCAAAATCAAGGGACGTTCGAGCCAAAATGCCTGGACACACGTAGTTTGAAGCAATTTAAGTCATAGGAAGAGGGAAAGACTGATTCTGGGAGAGAGTTCCAGAGCTCAGCTGTTGAGTAAAAGAAAGTTTGAGAGTAACATTTCACTCTTGGGTTGGAGAGTTGCACAGAGTAGGGGTGGGATTGAGTTGCAAGACGGGTACCACGTGCCCTACGTAAAGGAGGTGGTATGCACTGGGATAGCTCTGAGGAACACTGATTATTATAGTAGCGATAGAATAGCGAGAGAGATGCAACATTGCGGCGGAGAGAGAGAGATTGCAGAGAGTTGGTGAGTGGACGGGAGTTAATGATACGAAAGGCCTTCCTTTCAACTTTGTCTAGGAGAGCGGTGTGAGAGGAACCTCGCCACACATGTGAACAATACTCAATACAAGGGCGCACTATGCCCCTGTACAGAGCAAGAAGCTGTGCAGAGGAAAAGAACCCCCTAAGGCGGTTGAGCACACCCAGCTTCTGGGAGGCTGCCTTAGCAAGACTGGTAATATGGTCCTTCCAAATGAGAGCAGAAGAAAAAGAGACACCAAGAATATTGAGAGAAGATGAAGGGTTGATTTTTGTATTGTTAAATTACTACTACTATTACTACAACAACAACATCTACAACAACAAAAGACTTGAGGTATGACTCTATAATTATAGGGTTAAATTTAATATAAGCATAAGTATAACAAATGTAGGTATGCTTCTGTGTTAACCATCGCTACAAACTCCAGATATGTTACACTGTTAAACATATTATATTATTATATGTTTGCAGACCAGGCAGCAATATTGACAACATAATACCATGATGTTAACGGTCACAAGCATACCTAACCATCAACATTACTAGTTAGTTATGGTATTATTACCGTAAAATAGAGGCTATGATACAGACAAGAAAGCGTAATATTCAATAACGTTTTCAGAGGTAATGATTTACGGTATTTTGTTGTTTAATGTATTGTTTACAGAGTAGCAAGGAACTGCACCAACCTCCTTCATTAATCAATGTCCAGACAAATACTATACATTTATACAATAGCCTACCCCGAACCAACAGCAACTTTAGAAACCTGTTATATTATATACATATACGTTACTAAAAAGTCAAACTAAATACACTATTTACCTGTTTGTCTGTCTGTTTTGAAATAGTTAGTGGCCTGTGTGTGAACGATTGCAGTGCCTAACGTCATCTGTTATCACTAATATATACCTCTAGACCTTGCCTCTAATAACAGCCCATCATCAATATTATATAATAACCTACAATAAATCCCTAGTTGTACTCACGGTGCTGTATAAACCATGACCACCAACATACCTGTGTGGAGAGAGAGAGAAAGTAAAGGATAACAGAATAACAATATAATTACAACATTTTAACAAGAACATCATGTTATTGATAGGAAATTAAACACACACATTACATAAATTACATACATAAACATATGTAAATTTGCTAATTACAACGATATCATTATTATCACCTGACACTGTATCATTACCGTACACCTAATACTATTATATAGCAAACCTTTTGATACAGTATTACATAAGACTCCAATCTCCAAATGCAATATATATATATATATATATATATATATATATATATATATATATATATATATATATATATATATATATATATATATATATATATATATATATATATAATTAGCTTTATATATATCTTTCATAAATGTCCGAATGAACACACCTTGAATAATAAACATGTTTTACTATGGTACAGTTCTGGAGCTTTGCTGGGGTGTGAACATATTAACATTGCACCCGATGCGTCTCCTCTGCTGGCTTTATTATTAATATACTCCCTTTAGCTCTCTATTTCACCTTATCGGGTGCGTCTCCTCTGCTGGCTTTATTATTAATATACTCCCTTTAGCTCTCTATTTCACCTTAAGTATCTATTTTCTCTCTTTCTCTCTCTTTCTCTCTTTCTCTCTCTCTCTCTGTTCCATTTCTGAAAACAAATAGTTATTATCAATATTGGTAAATACAAACACGAATACAAAGATATGTTCGTAATTAGGATGTTTATAGAATTATACGAGTTTACAAATGTTAAAGTGGAGGTAAGAGTAACAATAATATTAACGCAGACAAAATAACTAGTCAGTTCGATCTGCTCGCTTCTGACTTATCATGCAGGCAACTTCACTCTTCTCATGTCTTTTCTTCTTAGCTCTTATTTGCTCTGTGTGTGTGTGTGTGTGGGTGTGTCACACTTTTGGGCAGGTCATTGAACACAAACTCTCCCTCACATAAAACACACACAATCTTCATAACCCATTCAAAGACGCAGCCTTTAATTATATTTCCGATATTTTACAACCGATTTTATTAATTTATGATTGAGTCCGTCAGAATATAAAGTATGTAATAAATCACAGTACTTAACAAAATTGATTGTTTCTCGTCCTTCTTAGGCTGAATAAATCGTCATATGGTCACCAGAATATTATGTACAAAATAAATGACACTGTAAGGGTTAACCCCTTCTATACCGGCGACGTAATTTATGTTGTGTTTCAGCTACCTTTAGACCATTTTATTTAGCTTAGGAAGGACGTCTACCCATTAATAGGCAGAATAATATCCCAATTAATCCTTTTAGCTATCACATATCCTTCCTAAGCTTCATAAAATTGGCTAAATGTAGCTGGAATCAAATACAAATACGTCGTCGGTATAGAAGGGGTTAAGTTCAAACTTCATACTCGGCAGACAACCATTTATCCCTAAAAAATGCAAATGAACCTCAAAACAGTACAAAAAACAATGAGTTCATCAAATACTAATTTAAGATTGCAGTTCAGTATACAAGGGTTTGTTTGGTTGATATAATACAACATTGATATTTATACTGTAATACTAGTAATGATAATATTCTACACAATAACCAGTAGTATATAATATAATTTGTTTTCCTTTAGCATATACGGAGAGTAATAGGTGTAAAGTAATTAGACAGATACATAGATACAAAAGTACACAGATAGATAGACATAGGCAAACAGGGAGAGAGAGAGAGAGAGTACAAAGGAGTACAACGGAAATCAAGCAACAACAGGTCGAGTGACCCCTCTAGGTTGCTTGTCCTCCAAAACACTGAGGACCAAGTGTCCAAACAGTGGCTTAAAGTGGGTAAGGGAACATTGGAAAGGGAACTACTGCCCTGGAACTAATGTCCGTGGCAGGATTAGGAAGTTAGTATGAGACAGATGGGTTAGTAACATAACATGGTTATAAGTGATCTTTCGTATATATCTGGGAAAAAGAGAGTAACGTCTTATTAATATATATACGCAATAATCCTTGATGAATCTGAGGGGGGAATAAAATAATATTATAAATTTACAAATATAGTTAGTCGCGGTTTTGTCTATTTGTCTAGGCGAAGTTTAAAAGAATCAACGGTGTTGAAGTCTATAACGTCTCGGGGAATCCCATTCCACAAGTTGACAACTCGATTGAAGAAGACATTCTTAGATTCGTGTGAGTTAAAAGATTTACCAATAATTTTGCAACTGTTTCCCCTCGGGTAATTAGATTGGTCGATAGTGAAGTACTTACTACAATTCATATTGTCGATGCCTTTGTTGATTTTGAACACTTGAATTAAGTAACCTCTTAATCTGCGCCGGGTTAAAGGAAATAGATTTAATTCTCTAAGACTCTCCTTGTATGGTTTGTTCTTTAGGCTAGGTATCATTTTGGTAACTCTACGTTGAACTCGTTCTAGCTTGTCGATATCTTTTTGGTAATAAGGGCACCAGGACTAAACACAGTATTCCAGAAGAGGGCGGACTAAGGAATTGTAAAGAGTTTAGGATAACTTGTTTGGATTTATGCTCAAATTACCTGCCTATAGAGCCAATTATTTAGTTTGCCTTCTAAACAACTTCTGAACATTGTTGACACGGTTTTAGGTTACTCGAAATTGTTACTCCCTGATCGGTTTCTCTGTCTACACTCTTAAGCTGAGTACCATTTATTGAATAGTTTTATTTCTGATTTCTGTATCCGATATAGAGTACATTTATCCGCATTGAAACTCATTTGCCAAATTTGGGCCCAACATGACAACTTATCTAGTTTGTGTTGCATATTGTCAACTTGTTCTTTTGAGAGTACACTAATTGCAATTTTTGTATCGTCAGCAAACTTTGAGATTGTACATGTGAGACCCTCGTTGATGTAAATTAGAAAGATAATTGGCCCTAGTACCGACCCCTTGGGTAACCCGCTACTTACATTGGTCCATTTAGATGCCTTACCGTTTATGACTATTTTTTGCTTTCTGTGGCTGAGCCAATTTTCTATCCATTTCAACACAGCATCTTGTATTCCATGCGCTTTTAGTTTTAGCAGTAATCATTTGTAGGGAACTTTGTAAAAGGCCTTTTGAAAATCAAGGTATATAATATCTACAGCTTTACTCTCATCATAGAGGTTAAGAATATCGTGGAAGATGTCTAAGAGGTTTGTTTAGCAGGAACGTTTGTTATGAAAGCCGTGTTGAGTATCTTTAAGTATGTTATTTTCCTCTAAGTGATTTACGAGTCTGTCTCTTATGACTGTTTCTAGTATTTTACATACAACTGAGGTTAAGCTAATTGGACGATAGTTACTTGGTAGGGATTTGCTGCCTTTTTTTAATATCGGTGTTACGTTGCCTAGTTTCCACTGATCAGGCATAGTTCCAGACTGCAAGGATTTATTGAATAGCAATGTCAGTGGTTTGGAGAGCTCATCCTTAGCTTCCCTGAGAACTCTAGGTGAGATTGTATTAAGTCCAGGCGATTTATTTACCTTGAGTTTATCTAAACATTTCAATACTTCTCTCTCTGTAATGGTGATATTGCTTAGAACATCAAAATTATCAATCTGAATTGGCGATGCTGTAGGGATATCACTGAGGTCTTCTGTTGTAAAAGCTGATGTAGAGAAGGTATTGAGAGCATTACTCATTTGTACTTCGTCTTTGGTGAATTCTCCATTTTCATCGACTAACGGTCCAACAGTTAAAGTAACCATTTTCTTCTTTCTGATATAACTCTAGAATTCTTTCGGGTTTGTTTTACTTTGATTCGCAACACGTAACACCAGGGTCTTTTTACTTTGCTTAATTAACGTTTTGCCTTTGCGTCGTAGTTCTACAATTTGATTCGTTCTTTGTTATTTTGTGAGGATTTTAATATAACACTAGCAATCTTTTTAGCAAGCAAACAGTTTAAAATGTCTTTATTCCATCATTTGGGCTAATCATTTTGGCCAGTACGCCGTATTTTCGATGGTATGCAGTCTTGCACTGCTTATAGGAAAGTGGTTTCGAATAATTCCCAAGATGTATTTATGTCATTATTGTTAATTAGAAAGCTCCAGTCAGTTGCTTTAAACATAGCTATAAGTTTACGAAAGTTTGCTTTCTTGAAATTAAGGACTCGATGCTGCTATTTGGTTCTTTACTAGAGAGAGAGAAAAAAAAGAGAGGGAGAGTAGTTAATTTATTGCCTCTTTACCGCCTCTCTCTCTCTCATAAATATGAATAGTGTCTCTCTCTCTCATAAATATGAATAAAGTTATCTTTTCAATGCCTATTTTGTTTATGCAAGAACAAAACCTTAAATGTTTTCACTTTGTTTGTTGTTATTTTTGTTTGCCTCTGAGTTCACCAATTATTGTTTACTTGAAGTTAAAATACTATAATGATATACTCACTCTTTCACTAATGATAGATATTTTAACACTTAACTAGCGGCCTAGGCGGTAATTTATATGTACCACCCAGCGGAGTGTTTTTACCCTAAATAGGGTTGTTTAAGTGATAATTTTCAAGCCTAAATAAGACCCAGAGCGTAAAACAAGTATCAATCCCTGAAAGGGCATAAACAGAGCTTTCCAATGACACCCCAACCATCCTTGTACGACCGCTCGTTTTCTTGCAATGATCGCGCAACACGAGTGCAAAAACCATGTAATTAGGTAGTTTCCCTACATAATTCCCTGTGTAGCGAGTGCGTGAGGGTGGGGGAGGGTGGGATTCATGTCAGTAGGTCCGCCGCAGTGGTCTGGAGCAGTCATAGGCTTGCTACTCTCCTGCCACCACTTATCTCTCTCTCAGCAACATTACGTGCTGAAAATGGCACACGACATAAGTTGTGAACCGCCACTTAGTCCAAATTTCTTTCACAGGACATAAGTTGCGCGCCGCTAATAAAGGGTTAATATACACATTATATATTTTACTTGCATTTCATGTAATCTCTCTCGCTCTCTCTTTTTATCTCAATCTCTCCTGACATCCCACCTAGACTGATCAACCTCCCCGTACTTATGGTGTCTGGGGTAGAGCTTCAGTGTGAGAGAGAGAGAGATTTACATATATTTACATAGATACACAGACTACACAAACCTTGCGGTCCCTATTAGGTAGTCCGGACTTAATGCTTGAATAGAATTTGCTACAAAGTGGAAGGCAAGGATAGAAAAGAAGAAGGCTCTCACCCCACCCACCTCTCCCCACCCACCTCTCCCTCCGACCCAGCCACCCAGCAGAATGAGAACAAAATATAAACTTTTTACTGATGCTTAACCTGTGTTTTTTTTTTTTTTTTTGGTGTTTTATTCCCACCTCCTCAAAATGAATGTCTAGACTTCTTTTGAAAGTGTCAATTGTCGTACATTGTACCACTTTCTCAGGCAATTTGTTCCACTCGAGGACCACACTGTAGGTACAAAGGAGTACAAAGGAAATCAACCAACAACAGATCTAGTGACCCTTCTAGGTTGCTTGTCCTCCAAAACACTGAGGATCAAGTGTCCAAACAGTGGTTTAGAGTGGGTAAGGGAACATTGGAAAGGGAATTACTGCCCTGGAACTAATGTCCGTGGCAGGATTAGGAAGTTAGTAGGGGACAGATGGGTTAGTAACTGAGGGGGGGATAAAATAAAGTTATTCATTCACAAACGCAGTCAGTCGCGGGTTTGATGCGAGATATTTGTCTACACGGAGTTTAAATGAATCAACGATGATGCAGTCTATAACGTTTCGGGGAAGCCCATTCCACAAGTTGACAACTCGATTGAAGAAGAAATTCTTAGATTCGTGTGAGTTAAAAGATTTACCAATAATTTTGCAACCGTTTCCCCGCGTGTAACTGTCTTCGTGGTGCGATGTATAAGGTGTTGATTTTCGGTGTGAGCATCCTGGGTTCGAATCCACGGACTGCCACATGTGTTTGTAAATTTCATTAATCGATTTTAGGAGTATGGTTGGTTGTTGGAAGGAACATAATAATTAGATTGGTCGATAGTGAAGTACTTTCTACAGTTCATATTGTCGATGCCTTTGATGATTTGATGATTTTAAACACTTGAATTAAGTCACCTCTTAATCTGCGCTGGGTTAAAGGAAATAGATTTAATTCTCTAAGACGCTCTTCGAATGGTTTGTTCTTTAGGCTAGGTATCAGTTTGGTAACTCTACGTTGAACTCGTTCTAGCTTGTTTATATCTTTTTGGTAATAAGGGCACCAGGATTGAACGCAGTATTCCAGAAGAGGGTGGACTAAGGAATTGTAAAAGGTTATCACAAATTATCACATCATAATTTTCTGTAAACACTAGCTCGTCTAAATCTAAAAATGTATTGCGTATGCTATGAGCGTTTGCATAGAAAACCTTTAAATTTGTTATTTTAGAACTCACGGAACGCTCTTTAATAATATTTTTGGTTCTTGTCGGATCTACATTTATGTTCATGGCTGTCCTCGGTCATCGCTGTCTTCGGTCCTTATCGCTGGTGGTCCTCGGTTGCCTCTGTTTTTGTCTTGGCGTTGGATGATTTATGTCACTGCTGCTTCTTCTCGGATGGCGTTTTTTTATCCATGGCTGCGGACTGCTTCGTGTAGGAGACGACCCATGCGTGCTGAACCCACAGGGTTTAGGTGAGTGCCATCCTTGCGAAACAGAGTAGGCTGGTTGTAGAAGTTGTCCCAGAGGTTGATGAATTCAACTTCTTCCCTCAGACACAAATATTTTAGTCGGCTATTTGTGCTGAAGGCGTTGTCGTAGAATTTGTCAGGTGCATCGATCTTGGGGAGAATGCCTGAGATGATGATATTCCTTGACTTGTTTTTGTAGGTGAAGAAGTTCTTAGTGACATCGAGATTCGCCCTCCTGGTTTTTTATTTCATTCCATTTCCCCGAGTTAATGAACAATTATCTATTTGGAAAAGTAAATCTACATAAATGTTGTCAAATCCCTTTAGTATCTTGAAACACTCGATTAATTGACCTCGCAAAATTCTTTTCTTAAGTTAATTTTTTTTTTTTTTTTTTTTTTAGTCTATCATAATAAGATTTATTTCTTATTGACGGAATCAACTTTGTCGCTCTTCGCTGCACCGACCCGAGCTTCCCAATGTCCTTGCTCAGATAAGGAGACCAAAATTGCACACCATATTCAAGATGTGGCCACACTATGCTTTTAAATAAAGGTACTATAACGTTCTAATTTTTATAAGTAAAATTTATCTTAATATATCCCAATGGTCGATTTGCCTTATTCGCAGCTGCTGCACATTGATTTGAGGTCGTTAGGTTTTCAGATATAAGGACGCCCAGGTCTTTAACTAATGCACTTGTTTTGATTGGCTGACCTTCTATCT
This sequence comes from Paralithodes platypus, assembly GCA_032716605.1. Taxonomy (NCBI): domain Eukaryota; kingdom Metazoa; phylum Arthropoda; class Malacostraca; order Decapoda; family Lithodidae; genus Paralithodes; species Paralithodes platypus. The sequence continues at coordinate 57,705,988 of CM064512.1, read as the reverse complement.
TCTATTCATATTTTTTGTTTTTATTACCTATTTGCAAGACCTGGCATTTGTCAACATTGAGAGAGAGAGAGAGAGAGAGAGAGAGAGAGAGAGATAATTAATAGCACTAAGACAGTAACGGCAGTGGTTGTAATAGCTAACCATTATTACGTTTTTGAAATACAATATATTTGATTAGAAATAAAATAAACAATAAACAATTCAACAGGACAGTCGTGCTAACCCCCGATGCGGTGGACACGAATGAACCGCCTACAGGAACGAGTTAGAGTATCTAGATAGTGTTTTGGGGAATGTTACCATACCCTGTTCCAAAATAGCAGTCCAGAAATCGTGAACTCCAACATCTGTAGCTCAAAAAGGGCTAGAGCAAATGTGCTGTAAATTTCCACACCAATTATCTGGCTCACCCTTCCCAAATGGTAGACATATATGGGGGATTACTATAGTCGTTTGTGAGTTATAGAGGTTAATGTTAAAGAGTTTGTACTTACTTAACATGGGTATAGACCAACCGACCAATATAATACTGTTGGGATGGTTGTGGTTGTGAATGTTGTCTGTAACCAGTGTAATATAGTGTGTGAGGTGCATGTGATATGTTATCGTACTGTTGGAATGGTTGTGGTTGTGAATGTTGTCTGTAACCAGTGTAATATAGTGTTTGAGGTACATGTGGTATGTTATCATACTGTTGGAATGGTTGTGGTTGTGAAAGTTGTCTGTAACCAGTGTAATATAGTGTGTGAGGTGCATGGTGGTATGTTATCATACTGTTGGAATGGTTGTGGTTGTGAATGTTGTCTGTAACCAGTGTAATATAGTGTGTGAGGTGCATGTGGTATGTTATCATACTGTTGGAATGGTTGTGGTTGTGAATGTTGTCTGTAACCAGTGTAATATAGTGTGTGAGGTGCATGTGGTATGTTATCGTACTGTTGGAATGGTTGTGGTTGTGAATGTTGGCTGTAACCAGTGTAATATAGTGTGTGAGGTACATATGGTATGTTATTGTACTGTTGGAATGGTTGTGGTTGTGAATGTTGGCTGTAACCAGTGTAATATAGTGTGTGAGGTACATATGGTATGTTATTGTACTGTTGGAATGGTTGTGGTTGTGAATGTTGTCTGTAACCAGTGTAATATAGTGTGTGAGGTACATGTGGTATGTTATCGTACTGTTGGAATGGTTGTGGTTGTGAAAGTTGTCTGCAACCAGTGTAATATAGTGTGTGAGGTACATATGGTATGGTATCGTACTGTTGGAATGGTTGTGGTTGTGAATGTTATCTGTAACCAGTGTAATATAGTGTGTGAGGTGCATGTGGTATGTTATCATACTGTTGGAATGGTTGTGGTTGTGAATGTTGTCTGTAACCAGTGTAATATAGTGTGTGAGGTGCATGTGGTATGTTATCGTACTGTTGGAATGGTTGTAGTTGTGAATGTTGCCTGCAACCAGTGTAATATAGTGTGTGAGGTGCATGTGGTATGTTATCATACTGTTGGAATGGTTGTGGTTTTGAATGTTGTCTGTAACCAGTGTAATATAGCGTGTGAGGTACATGTGGTATGTTATCATACTGTTGGAATGGTTGTAGTTGTGAATGTTGTCTGTAACCAGAGTAATATAGTGTGTGAAGTGCATGTGGTATGTTATCATACTGTTGGAATGGTTGTGGTTGTGAATGTTGTCTGTAACCAGTGTAATATAGTGTGTGAGGTGCATGTGGTATGTTATCATACTGTTGGAATGGTTGTGGTTGTGAATGTTGTCTGTAACCAGTATAATCAGCTCCATCATGTTGATCAGGTGCTAGCACAACACTGGTTTACTGCACCTCTGATGTCCACCATTACAGAGAGGGGTTGGAAGGTCATGGGGATGAGTATAAAAGACAGTATTCAACCAGCGGGGATTGAACTCCCGGCCTACCTCATGTGAGATACCAGCAGTACCCTCCCTCCATGCAGGAATGGGGCTTATATATACCTCCAGTTATTTATCTACTGTACAGATATCATCAATTTTCTGGTTCTGATTAACAGTTGACGATTATATAAAGTCCAGAAAAGACTTACAAAAGTTAAAGGGGAGACAATATTTAATGGGTGATCACATATTGGTAACTCAGATAGTTTAATTTTAACTAAATATTTTTAAATTATATTGTATGTGCCATTATTGTTATTATATATATATATATATATATATATATATATATATATATATATATATATATATATATATATATTGTTATGCCGGGTTATAATACTTCATTCCCGTTATTCGGTCTTCACTAAAATCCGATTCTGGACTTATAGACTCTAAATATCCTCAACAGGAACACATCGAACACGTTCTTAATCACAATTAGGTACTCAATTACAGTAGGTGCTACAGAACACAATAACAACATGCATGTAAATTATACACATTTAGTCTATTCAAAGGCGTATAGTTATAGACTGAGAGTTAGCTTAACAATTACAAGGAATAGTAAGCAACAGTAGAATGCATTTGATCATAAGTATCAGTATCTAATCAACAGATACAACATAGAAATAATATTATAGTATTATAGGGGAATATGCAGTTATAGAATGGACACGTTTATATATATATATAGATTCAACCCTTGATAATAATATTTATGTGAGTTGAGTGTCTAACGTATAATATTCTTGAAAGTGAATTAGTAACTATGAAATCTCCAAACACGTATGAATGATCAATTTAAGCAACAGGGGAAGCGCACAAGGATTTCTGTCTCAACATTCACTCACGGGTGGCGAGTAGCGCGCAGGTAGCTCAAACACTACTGCTTGAGATAAAGTTTAACCCGGTAGGTCAATCAGGTCATTCTAGGTACTGCGGTTATGGAAACAATATTTATTATTTATGCGACTATATACGTCTTCGTATTTGGAGTATTCAATTGAACTTAACAGGAAAGGGGTGATGTATTGCTTTTACAGTTGATTATATACTTAGATTAACCCCTAACTATCGGCGTGCAACATAAGTCGAGTATAATAAATCTGGACTATCTGGCGGCGCGCGACATAGGTCGTGTGGCAATTTCAGCACGTAATGTTGCTGAGAGAGAGAGACAAGTGGTGGCAGGAGAGTAGCGAGCGTATGACTGCTCCAGACCACCGCGGCGAACCTACTGACACGAATCCCACCTCCTCTCTCACTCGCTACATACTGAATTGTATGGGGAAAGTACCGAATTACATGCTTTTTGCGCTCGTGTTGCGTGGTTGTTGCAAGAAAACTAGCCGTCATAAAAGGATCGTTATGGTGTCATTGGAAAGCTCTGTTTATGCCCTTTCAGGGATAGATACTTGTTTTACGCTCTGGGTCTTATTTAGGCATGAAAATGATCACGTAAACAGCCCTATTTTGGCTAAAAACACCCCGCTGGGCGGTACATATAAATAAACCGCTAGCCCGCTAATAAGGTGTTAATATGAGAGAATTATGATATGAACATAATAATTCACTAACGATTATATGCGACAAATAATCTCTTTTCTAGGTCGAGGAATTCAGATTTAATACTTTACCTCTACTGTTGAATATTCAAAGGTTTAATATCCCTTGGATGAAATCAATCAAAGATATAATTAATGTAATTAAAATAGTTAATATAAAGCAACGTGTAAATAAAATAGCGTGTACGAATGATTAGTATATTACTAATAATGATAAAATGGCGCACTCGACGAAGTTGTACTTGTGGAAATACCTAATAAGGCATAAAAGGAGATCTGAACGAGTTAACAGATTCCTATAAAGAATATATAACAAATTGAGGTTGTATTCGGACTGATGAATAATTAGATAATGGATCTATGCAAGACTAGAATTCTTAGACGAGAAGAATCGAAATTATCTACATCAATAAGGTAGTGAACAAATATACGGTACATAGAATAAACGAATTAACACTTAACCCTTAATTAGCGGCTCACCACATAAGTCGAGTTAAATAAAGCTGGACTATGTGGCGGCGCTCGACATAACTCGAGTGGCAATTTCAGCACGTAATGTTGCTGAGAGAGAGAGACAAGTGGTGGCAGGAGAGTAGCGAGCGTATGACTGCTCCAGACCACCGCGGCGAACATACTGACACGAATCCCAGCTCCCTCCTCCCTCTCTCAATCGCTATATAAGGAATTATATCGGGAAAGTGGCTAATTACATGCTTTTTGCACTCGCGTTGCACGGTTATTGCAAGAAAACTAGCCATCATAAAAGGATCGTTATGGTGTCATTCGAAAGCTCTGTTTATGCCCTTTCAGGGATAGGTACTTGTTTTACGTTCTGGGTCTTATTTAGGCATGAAAATGATCACGTAAACAGCCCTATTTTGGCTAAAAACACCCCGCTGGGCGGTACATATACATAAACCGCATAGGCCGCTCGTAAGGTGTTAATATCAATAAGTGCAGCTTAAGTTCTCTCGAATAAATTAGATTAAATAATCAACAATATATCTTCTTATAAGAGGGTGGACTGAGGTATAATAAAATGTGAAATTGAGCGTAGGTTCTAGGTAGAAATACAATTCAAGAAGGGAATAAATACACGGAATACACTTCAACTTCAACTTGCAACATACATAAGAGAATGGACATATACAAGGAAAATCTGTGAGTATTTGGCTAAGTAAATAATTAACCCGAGTATGTAACGTATGCGTAAGACGTTTTAAGAGAGTTATAGGGATGATATTAACACTTAGATCTTGGACACAGATCTATATAACAATAAGTATAGGTTCTGAAGGATTAACACATACGCAATAATTAAGGATCTTGAACACAGATCTATATAACGTTTAGCACTTAAATTAATTAAAAAAGGGGAGACTCCAGGGTTTTTTTTTGGCTCTGGTCAAAATTTCAAGTTTTTTGTTCTCTCTGTAAACTGCTTCTTTTAACATATGAGAATAGCATAAGAAGGAACAAAAACACATACTGCATCCATAACCCCCAGGGGCGGGGGTTCGCCCAGGACCCCCCCAAAACTGAATAAAATTCAGTCAATAAAAAAATAAAAAAAATTGTGTCTGTAGTCTAAAGGGCTTCTGTAAGCAATAGAAATGATCATATGAGGGCATAAACACCCTTATTACATCCCTAAGGTACCCCTTTGGGGTGCCCAATATCAAGGATTTCGGTCAAATTCGAATGAATATGTACTCTAAAACGTGGGTGAAAAATAAATGTTAAATTAGTTAACCATCAAAGGTAATTTTCTATAGGTAGCTCTCCCCATAGAAAACATTTATGTAGGAGGGGTAACAAAACTAGACCACCAGAATGGATTTACACTTCTCTGAAAGTTACAAATTAAATTGCTAGTAATTACTTTTTGGCCCTAACGAGTCTATTAACTGGATTTGGTATTGCCCAAATGCATTCCCCATCTAACCACAGCAAATTGGCATATAAAAGTACATTCTCTCGTCGTTTTTTCGGCGATTTCCCGCAAATTTAGGAGATATGACCCTTTGAAAGTCACATTTCAGCTCTACCCCAAACTAATGGTATAAAATATTTTTTTCACCACCTTCTATTATTTATAGGGGAGAAAGCTGACGCTACTTTGTAGGGGATGCTGGTAGGATACGCCATGCCAAAATTGGGGGAAATTTGGAAAAACTTCAGTGAGTTAATACTTTTTTGTGAAATTCTGCGCTCACGCGCGCGCGCACGTACATAGAGAGCTGATTTTCTCATCGAGTCAACGTTACACCATGACGGTAGATGTGGCAAAAGGCCAGCAATGAGTCTCTTATAGAAGCTGAGATAAAAATCATCCTGGAGTCTCCCCTATATTCACATATTCTACCTTACCTTCACAGTAATAATCACAACGTAAGATACTGAGAGACACTTAGGGTAATTTAGGAGGGTAGGGGTTCGAGAGCAAGTCTGGCCGACGTAGAACGTAGATTCACTGGTCACGACTTCAGGAGGCGCTGCTTCTCACAATCAGGACTTCAGGATCTGGACGTCAGACGGAGCACAACAGGGCTCGTCGTCTTCTCGAGGGAGGGGGGAGGGTGAGACAACTTTCCACTGCTGTTAGATGCTCCGTGCTTTTCAGCCTTAAGAACATTACCCCAGTGGATACCTGCTTAACTTCTCTTCAGTTTCCTTGAGACTATGTTCAGATTAATTTTTATCTTTGACTTATAGGAACTTAATGTGAGAGGAATATAGTGAATCGTTGTGATATAGTTTGTGAGGTTAATACTTAACTTAAAAATACATAATAGGTATTATTGGATACATAATGAAAATAGGTATTTTATTTAATACTCGGGTGAGAGTTACTGAGCCTAGAAAAGATACAATCGTAACAATGGTGATTATGTTATAATTGAGGCTTATTGTTAATCTTCTAGATAACTCAGTTCTTCTTTTTCCTCTCACTGTGGTTGATAGTTATGCCGGACGATCATCTTTGACCGGCTCTATTATACCCACTTATCTCGATAACACTCGGGTCCTTGGTGTTGCATTTGCATAAACATATGTTCATCATAATGCAAATCTAGGGACTGGGCGAATGGTGGCTGGTGATTGGTGAAGACGGTTTGAGAGCTGGACGGTGTTTGGGTCCCACTCTTATCCTTTTGTGACTGACTTAGGTGATTCTGCTCTCTGGTGTGTGGAACATGGGAAATTCCTGGGACTATGGGGAACTCTGGTAGATGACTTCTTCTCTGGGTTTTGGTGTCTCGTTTCGCCTTGCTGTTCACCTGGAGGCTAGCAATCCTACAGGTAATGTTTGACCCCGTGCTTTTCAATCCCGTCACTTCATATATATATATATATATATATATATATATATATATATATATATATATATATACAGTATATATATATATACAGTATATATATATATATATATAGTATATATATGTATGTGTGTGTGTATGTGTATATATATATATATATATATACTGTATATATATGTTTTTTCCACCAACCAACTTCACCTCTAAACTCAATGAAATCAACAAATACATGTGGCACCCCAAGGACTCGAACCTAGGATACTCACATCGAAATTCCGCGCACTTATGCATTACGCTATCAAGACAGTTATATATATATATATATATGTGAGTGTGTGTGTATTTATTTAATTTTTTCGGGGGGAAGGGAGGGGGAATGGGGAATTATACAATTTAAATACTTATAGGAAAAATATTTCATAAACTCTAACCTAATCTAATATAAAATACTGAAACACACCCCCACTCAACCAAAATGAACTTAATGTAACATAACGTAGGCAAGCCTAAACTAGTCTAATTTATTCCATACTAACTTAACCTAGCCAAGCTGAACCAAACAGAGACTGATCTAACCTAAATCAATAAAATATATCCTGTCCAAACTTAAACCCACCCAACACAAACGTATTCTAGCATGGACTACATCTTAGCCAACTACAACTTAAACCCATCACAACCGAACTTATTCAATCCTAGCCTAACTTAACCCTTTGGGCACCAGCGCCGCAGCATAAGTGTCGGCAATGTATGTAACGCTAAACCCCAGAGCCGCATAGGGTGCGTCGGCACTGTCGACCTTATTTACTCGTGTCCTATGGTAGCTAGAGGGTTCAAACTTGTATGGGATATACGGTCATATACCTTATGATGTTGCCGAACAGTGGCGGTACTCGGCAATCCTCAAATCCAGCCGTGCAGGTGGGGACGGGCGGGTGGGGAATGCCAGTTTACCCACTAATCTCACCGCCACTCTCGACTTTATTTACTCTTATCCTATGGTAGCTAGAGGCTTCAAATTTGTATGGGATATACCTTATGATGTTGCCAAACAGTGGTCATAATTTGCAACACCCAAGTCCAGCCGCGGTGGGGAGTGGGGAGAGGGACGTGCGGGAGGAGGGGGGAAGACAGTTGTCCCGTTGACTTCGCGAGTGTCTGACTTACCTCGTCGCCTCGCGATGTTGGAACAAAGGGAAGAGAGTGTGTATCCCTCTCCCACTGCTCCCCATGACATAGTTGACTCCCCACCAAGTGGGGAAGAAGAGGAGGAGGATGACCCAGACCCCATGACATTCCTAAAAATTCCGCCAGGCCATCGTAGGGGTCAGAAGAGATGAGCTGAGGATGAGAGGTGTAATGTTGCTACACAACAACAAGTGCAGTGTGGGTCTCCCCCACACCTGCCTTCACCACCACCTCACACTCTCCCCACGAAAAATACAATGTCAAAACCCATATTTCTAAATCAAAAGTGCCTAAAACAATGTGTAAAACTCATATTCTAATATAAAACATACAATAAAGTCTAAAATCAATAAACAGAGTGTGTGAGAGAGGTAGAAAATGAAAACGAGAGTGGTGGCAGACAAGCATCAGTCAGCTGGCCTTGTATACGTGCTCGCGTCTTGTGCCAAGATGGCCGCCGGTCGCCATGGTAACCAGGACGCGCGCAGGTGTTGCCACTCGTTGGCATTTATAAAACTTGAATCTATGCACTTATCACACTGTAACTTCACTTACAATGACATTATGTGATACATGTTGCTAATATATGAACTATGAAGGCACACATGATGCTCGGTTGGTGTAAATAACAGTCACTCGAAAATTGGAGGCATTGTACATCAACCATGCTGCCTCACCCAGCTTTGGGGTGCTGCTGAAAATCTATTTGTGAATAATTTGGTTACACATGAATAATTTGTGTTGTCCAAGAACCTATGTTTTAACTATATCAAAACAACTATTGAAGATAAATATATTCCGATGACACTTTTGAAATGAGCGCAAACCATTAGGCCCTATTGCTTAGCATATAACGAAATTATGACCATCTAAACTCTGAAAAACGATTCTGTATCCTTATATATCGATTTTCAATGTGCTATTTTCATCTTATGGAATATATTTGTCAGGATATATACTATTATGGGTGTTGCTCTATCTTTGGATGTATAATACATTGCATGTAGAGGTGATTTAAACATACGTGTATAGGGTAGTGTAATTTCCACTTGATACTGAATGGTAATCCTATTATGTTTCCAAGAAACTTAACCAAGCGAGAGAGAGTTAACAAACCATCATGCAAACTTTCCAGGCTAAAATGAAACTTTTCACGTATGAACTCCAGGAAGACGTTCGCTATTTTCCTAAAAAAAAAATAGTAAGCCATAATGGATAATTTGGAAGTTAGTCTTTAATCATTTATCTTTGGAAGACACCTGCCTTAGTTCTCTCGGTATAGTCACAGTCTATAACCGTGTCCAGCTTCACAACGGTAACTTGATTTAACTTGCTTGATACAAAGAAGTTACAAGGCTTACACTAGGCTGAGCTTGGCCGAGGAGTTCATCTCCATATTTTTATACTTTAGAGCTTGTGATGGAGATATGGGCGATTTATTTAGCTTGGTACAAAGGGGCTACTGCATATTATCCAGATAAACACAGTTCATCTCACTGGATGGAACGTCACAGCAAATATAATATTAAAATGTTCCTTAACAAAACTTCATTATATATTTTGTACAGTCAACAATTTGCTCAGATTTGTATTTTTATATTTTCTATCTTAGTTTCCTCCCTAGACCTTCCCCCCCTAGACCCCCCCCCCCCCCCCCGCACCTCCCCCCAACTAATCGGGCTAAGCATGAGGAAGAAGGGGGACCAGAAAAACGACCATCTCCCGTTAAGATATGGCCTAAGTTTTCAAGGCCATTCTGAACAGAATCGAATAGTCTCCTTAATTTGTTTCCTAATATTTACATTTCTGAGGTCCATTTTGTAGTTTGATTATTCATATTGGGCCTGGATTTCATGTCATTTAGTGTAGTGCCATAGCCATCAGTGCCTGCGTGTATACAAAACTATCTTAGACTGTACTAATACCTATTATTTATTCAAATATTTGCATTTAGGTGGTTTGCTTAACCAGACTTTTTATATATATTTAAGGACTGACTTTCTTTTTACTAGAAAGTTAATACATTTATATTGGTTACTCTGAAATATGTTGTAGTAATTATTAAAAATTAGAATAATGCCTGAGAAATGAACCTGTAACCTTCCAAAGTATAACACTCTTATTAACCCTTTGGGTGTGGTTGCTTCTAAAGGGAATAATACAACAAGGCGGCTATTTTCCCAAATCTGTAGCTAGCCCTGAGCGAATTGGAAAGAGCTCCAATGAAAAGATTTAGTTGATATCTCCCTATAATAGTCACTATACCCTCCCTACCTCCATACACCAACCAGGAAAATTGATCAATACTTTGCTTGTTTCGTCGCTGAAAGCTGACTCGCCACATGACACTCAAGTAAAAATAAATAATGTTCTCCTTCCTTTTCCTCTTTCAATAACTCAATTAAATGTACAGTTATCTTATCATGTTTTGTGTTTACAAGACAGTATGAGATGAGTTGTTGAAATGAAAATTAAATGAACCTCATATGGTTTATAGCTGTCACAATTACATGAAGAAGTGGCCCTGTTTACGTTGATTTTCAGCTTTTAACACTTACGCTGCGGGCATATTTCCCCAATATTAGGGCTCATTCAGGCACTCCTTAATGATTGAGCAACTGTCTGAATTAAATTAAATCTATTCAGTCAAAAACTAGAACATAGTTTCAAACTGACACCAAAATGAGCTTCGTAGCGTGTAGGATTCATCCACACCACTACCATAGACATCGGCAAAATATTTGCTAATACTGAGCGAATATCGCTAATGTCGCGCTACATTTGCCTTTGGCATCGCTGCATATGTCTAGCGGAACATGGTTGATATCTCATAGGGCCGCGGCTGCCTGGCTGGAGAGCGGAGAGGGGCCTGCCGCGCTCACGCTCACTCGGACTCGTCTCCAGGCTTTAAAAGCCTGAAAATTGCTATAAATTGCCATGGCGTTATGAAACGTCCCCCGCAGCCATATGGGTTAAAGCACCTCTTGATTGAACACACACCATCCCTCAACCAATGCACTAATCACACTGATATAAGTATGGATGGTAAGTTTACGACCACCTGGAAGCAAGTGGGGCAGGTTGGTGCAACAAAATAAAACGGTACTACCAGAACGTATATATACATCGGCGGCAATAGAGCCCTTTTTATATAGGATATTATACATCGGCAGCAGGAAAAGATGTGGCAGATAGTTTTTCAGGAGAGAGAGAGAGAGAGTGAACCACAAGTGAAACCACCAAATTTCTCTCAGGATATTGCCCGAGTTCGTTCCTTCCTTCTCTCTCTCTCACTTTCAGTCTCTCTCTCTCTCTCTTTTCTCCTTCTCGTCACCTCTTCCTCTTTCACTTCACTTCTCCTCTTCCTCTCTCCTATATAAAACACATCACTATATTAACAAAGCCAAATACCAACTGGTGTTCACAGGAGGCTAGGTCAACATTATAATACTAACATCCAGGATATACCATGTTGGTCAAATACAAAATACTAACATAAAATAAATTATAAACAAAGTACGAACAATTTATTGTACATAAAATATGGTTGTAAAAGGGGACAATCACAAAATGTTATGTACTGACTACATCGATCATAGGCATACACAATACTACCATACTGATATATGCCCATGAATATTCTTTCCTCTCACTTAAACATTAGGCTACCATAGTGCGGTGGGAATATGAACATGATTAGATTAATATCTAGTGTTCGAGAATGGATAATAAGTCGTAGGCGTGTGCATAAACCTTTTTAACCGTCTTGGTGGTGTAATGGTTGAGGTGTCTAAGGGTCTGTGTGTGATAACCCAGGTTCGAATCCCGGTGGATCACATAATTATATGCTTTCATTAAATTAATTGGAGGTGTTTGGTGGTGTGGTGAAATTAATAAAAACTAGATTATCAGTAGGTTCAGGGGTATCTCGTATTGGGCTACCATAGTGTGGTGGGAATATGAACATGATTAGATTAATATCCAGTATTCGAGAATGGATAATAAGTCATAGGTGTGTGCATAAGCCTTTTTAACCGTCTTGGTGGTGTAATGGTTGAGGTGGCTAAGGGTCTGTGTATGATAACCCACGTTCGAATCCCGGTAGATCACATATATGCTTTCATTAATTTCATTGGAGGTGTTTGGTGGTGTGGTGAAATTTATAAAAAAAAAAAAAAAAATATATATATATATATAGTCCCTACGGCCCGTTATAACAGCTCAAACGAAACATAGAAATCCAAATTATAGGATGTTAATTAAATAGAAGATTCTTGTCAGTCTTGGATAATTTTTAACATTGTACTTCGTTATCGGTTTCATAACAATCTATTAAGAGTAAAATTTGACCTGCTGTGTGGGTTTTGAAGAAGGACAAACCAAAACTACTACTGTACTAGATAATACAATGGTCCGGGAAAAAAGTGATTGGTTGTGTCAGAGAAATACAGACTACTACTAATATCATATATCATTGGTTGACATGATTTGGTGTTAGGCTATAAAGGACACAGCAGGAGAGAGAAGTTGATAGTAGGAACAATATTGGATATATATCATTATGACACAGTAACATAATGAGATCTGAAGAATCACTTAGGACCATAGATTGCTCAATACATACATGTTTGGACACTCTAAGACACAAATTATGGCCCTCTCTAACTTTTCAAACTGCTTAAATAAATAACTGAAATGGAAACATCTAGTAACAAATCAATGATTGTAATGGACTCTCGGCATCAGGTACTTCAGGAACAAACTACTTTAGAGATCATTCATAGCTACCTCAGGAACAGGGCGGCCACTACCAGAGTTTTTACTCAGGCTCAGCGCCCGACACTGGTGTATCCTCTCGCTAGGCTTGAAGGATTCGGGGCAGCTCCTCTTTTCGCTCTCGGCCGAGCTGCTCGAAGTAATTGTCAGGCTTGTCAGAGGAAATCAGCGTTTTTAGTGTGCTTAGCTCCAGGCATTTTGTGGAATATACAGCAGCTGCAGCAGGCTACATGTTGTCTCATTAACTTTGTCATAAGCAGAGTCGTCAGCCCACTGTCTATTGTTCATTTTCCTAAGACCTCTTATGTCACCAGTACCGTCCACCAAGCTAGAGTGTTGCCGCTGAGGGAGGGGAGAGGGGCAAGTGCAAGTCCTGATTGGAGAAAAATACTGGTGGTAAGTCCTGGGGTATCTGAGTTTCTGGAGGCAAACACATGCCATATAAGGCCTAGTCTGGAGAGCTTTCCTGTGGTACCAGGCTGGAATAATCACAAGATCTAATCCCTGCTCATCGCCTTGATTTTGCCCCGAGCTGATGCTGGTGAAGGTTCAAGGTCCTTGGAGGCTACCCAGATAGGCCAATCAGAAGTCATGAGCTAATCTACTGCTGCTTTTCTAATCCTGGATAAGGGCTTTACCCGGATTAATGCTGGGGAAGGTTGGGGGTTTCTAATTTCAGCTCTGTGAGGTGAGCAAGGGAGGGTATATAGGTTTCGGGGAGGAGGGTGGGCTGGTTGTTTTCCAGTAGATACCTCATAATCATCTCCTTCACAGTTAAGTTTGGTGGGACACAAACAATTTTATATAGATTAAATCGACATTAATGCGTATTGTTGTCCATACATCTATCTATCTATTGCCGGACGCCTAACTCCCGTTGAGGGTGGCGATATACAAAACGCCCCAAGTGGACCTATTCCCCATAAGGACAATCCGTGACAGATTATGAAGGACTTACAGGACTGAATACTCAACTTAGGGGCCGTCCGACTCAAGAGGCCGTCTTTTAGCACATGTTACAGCATATACAGCATATAATATATAATATATAGTATGTTTACTTTTATTGACAATAATATAAACATGGAATGATTAGCTTACTCACTTCCCTCCTCCCTCCTCTCACTCAATCTCTCTCTTTATCTATCTATCTATTTACCAACTTTTCACGCTCACCAATTCATCCCGTAAATCCTACTTGGAAATGCCTCTCTCTCTCTCTCTCTCTCTCTCTCTCTCTCTCTGTATAACTCTGCCACTTTACACGCTGCATGTAGTAGGTTTTCAATATGCTTCTTGAAGATGAGAAAATAAATCAATGATCGTTCCTAGTATAATGGTCTTATCAGCCTTATGGCATATTTTGTCTTCAATTTACAAGGAGGCTAGTTTCCTGATTGTCAATCTTGTTTCTTTGATATGATGAAGTATTGGCTCTTCTCTACGACAAACTTGAATAACCACGTTCTTCCCATTAACAAATAATGTTCAAAAAGTGTCTCGATGCGATTTGCTACATTTCAACGTTCCTCGGTAGGGTATGACATGACTTTCTAATTCAACGGAAGATATGAAAATTAAAATGATCCCCAGATATACTAAATACATTTAATACATAACACTGTACTCACAACCACCAGAGTCCACCATCTCTGCATTACCTGTGGGGCAGATAACATTATGGGTTAATATTATAGTTCCAAAGTATCTCTCAGTATATAATGCACCTGTAAATCACCTTCAAACTAATATACGCTATCTACAATTCTCTTTAAGCTATATTTGTAAAGCTTTATTCAGTAGAAACCTGTCCCGGAAGAAGACCTGTTTATCATGCTCTGTAAGATTAATATCACTCGCCATGAACTATCCTACACCAACATAGGATGAAATATATTGTAATACTAAATACAAATTAAACAAAAGAGCTTCTAGAAAATGCAGTAGTAGTATTGCAAGTAATACTACTAGTAACAGTAAAAATATTAACCTGATCCTGAAAAATACGCCAAGTTACCGGTACCCATAATTATGTTCAGTCGGTTGTGGAAACTATTTGTATACGTGAGGTTCTGTGGTGTTTCAGTAGTGACGTCATTGTATCACCATGGTAACAGACTCAGCTTACTACGGTACACTCACCATATAAGGTCCTACACATAAGTATCAATATTTTCACGATGATTGGATAATTACCGACAAACAAGTACACACACATACTTAAATGTCAACACACACACACACACACACCCCACACACATGTAAACAATAACACATAATATATACCTTTATAAATACACATACAAAGACACACGAACACTTCCACATCATTCACCATCTGTATTCTGCAGCGGAACTAAATACAAGTTACAAGGAAAGACCGTTTGAAAAATATGTTCTTAACCTTTTCAAGATACGATTATGTGTGTCTTCGATTGTTTCGGGCTATTAGTAAACTATTTTATTCAGCTTAGGAAGGACTTGTGGAAGTCAGAGGGTTGGTTGCTAGATATTTTACCCATTATATTTCTAAGGGGCCTTCCAAACCTGAGAATCCTCTAATGTTAGCTATTCATTAAGGGGGGTGACCTGCTTTTATTCTCTCTCTCTCCTTTTCTCTCTTTCTCTGGCTTGTATCCATTCGGCCCCATTCAGCCAACTGTTTTAAGACGTGTATCGCCATTCAGGTGTCGATTTCTTCCTGGCGAGCGATAGCGAGCCAGCATTGTATGGAGAAATTCGGCTTCGCCTAAGATATTTTTCTATCGAAAAATGTACAAATTGTGCTTGCTGTCAAAACTAAAATATATATTATGATGGCTCGCTACCACTCGCCAGGAAAATATTGACACCTGGATGGGGTAAACGTCTTAAAACACTAGACTGAATGGGGCCGAATGGATACAAACCAGAGAAAGAGGGAGAAAGAGAGAAAAAGCGAGGTGGGCCCCCTTAAGTGACAAAGCGTCCTGTAACACTGAAAGAGCTGAGGCAATGCTATCACTACTTGTCTCATAGTTAAGGGAGCTCAAGACGGTATTGTGCAGCATAATTTACTGGTTCGGCTCAATGGTTTAAGGAAGAGGTTTAGTTTACTCTCTAAACCTCTATCAAGCTTAAAAAAACACCCACAAGACCCCCTTTCGATATAAATTTGTAAATTTTTCGGTAGAAAAATGTCCCGGCCGTAGGCCGATTCCTCTTCAAATGCAGACTCGCTATCGCTCGCCAGGAAAAAAATCGACACCTAAATGGCACGAAAGGTCTTAATATTGGCCAATAAATGGGGCAAAAGGTCTGAGAATCGCCAAATTAATGGGGCGAATGTCTTGAAATCTCATAACTAATAGGGGTAAACATGAGGGAGAAGGAGGACTCGAAACACCAACTGCCTCCCCTTAAGGTTGAGGGTAAATATAATTGTAATGTTATTATTTTGTCTTAGGTTGATTGTAGGAAAATTGCTAATTAAATCAGCTTTGGAAGGGCCTCTTGAAATCACGGGGTAATGTCGATCTCAGACTTATAAAACTCCCTCTTAAATTGAATATATTCGTCTATTGTTAGCTACAATTAAGGGAGAGGTACTCGCTTTTTCTGGACCCCCTTCTCCCTCATGTTTAGACCCATTAGTTTTCCGAATTTAAGACGTTCGTTCACTAGTTTGGCGATTTTGAGACCTTTCGCCCCATTACTTTGTCAATATTTAGACTTTTCATGCCGTTTAGTTGTCGATTGTTTCCTGGTGAGCAATAGCGAGCCTGTAATATTTGAAGGAATCGGCTTTCGGCCGGGACATTTTTCTACTGAAAAATGTACAAATTATCTTGAAAAGGCGTATATGGATGTTTTTTTAAGCTTGATGGAGGTCTAACGAGGAAACTCAAAATTAGATAAATAAATTAATAAGTAGCCCCAATAAACAAGCACCAGCCCCTTAAAGGCAAGTTGTCCCCGTATACTGGTAGGGATAAAAGGCCCTCATCTTATAAAAGGGTTAATTATTAAAGGTCTAGATTTGGAAAAGAAACTCATCAAAATGTAAACGAAGTTTTGGTAGCTTGGTGTGGAATGGAATATGAACTAGGAATTTTCGCTCGAGTTTCTGCTAGCGCTCTTGCTCTCTCTCTCTCTCTCTCTCTCTCTCTCTCTCTCTCTCTCTCTCTCTCTCTCTCTCTCTCTCTCTCTCTCTCTCTCTCTCTCTCTCTCTCTCTCTCTCTCCAGTAGCTTTTTTCTCAAATAAAGACCTTCTGTGCTTAACCTTCACTATAATCGCTTCCTTTAATATAGCTTCATCAGGTCAATGACATCAGTCTGATGAAGCTATAATTATGCCAAACGTTGTCAATAAAATGCTCCTCCTCATAATTATGGTGTTTATATTAATGTCAAATTTTCTGAGTTTATTATTATTTAAGATGAAGTATTTGTTTTGTGGACCCCTTCTCCTTCATGTTTAGCCCAATTAGTTATGAGATAGTAAGATGATTCGCCCCATTACTTTGGCGATTTTAATACCGTTCTCCCTCTCTGGGTGTCAATATTTTCCTGGCGCGCGATAGCGAGCATGGAATTTAGGAGAAACTGGCCTTTGGACTGAACATTTTTCTACCGAAACATGTACAAATTTACCTGGAATGGGGGTTTTGGGAGTATTATTTTTGGGTATGGTTAGTCAGGTTGCGACCGGTTGCTATGTTCAAAATATATAAATATTCTGGTAAATATCAGACGACTTTATTAAACTTGGGAAAGGTCTCTAGGCATGGTAAGGGTAAAGGCAATCTCAGGGAACCTTCCAACTCTAAAATATCCTTCCTAAACAATTCAATCGTCTCATGTTAGCCAGAATAGAAGGAAAGAGCAAGTTAACCCATTCTCTACCGGTGATGTACTTTTAATTATATTCTGGCAACTATTAGACGATTTTGTTCAGCTTAGGAAGGACGTCTACCCATTAAAAGGTTACAGACTATCTCAATTAATCCTTTTAGTTACCATATATTCTTCCTAAGCTTCATAAAATCTTCTAAATATACCTGAAATCCAATACAAGAGACGTCGCCGGTACGGAGTGTAAGCTGACCTGACTCTGAGTAGAACATTGTATTAAGCTTAGGAATGACTTAAGGGGACCTAGAGGGTTTATTGAGATAGTAGTAACCTTATTCACAATGGGTCCTTCTTAATCTGCACAAACTCGTATAATACTAACTAGAATAGAAGATGACCTGGCTCTGAGTAGAACATTATATTAAGCTTAGGAATGACTTAAGGGGGACCTGGAGGGTTTATTGAGATAGTAGTAACCATATTCACAATGGGTCCTTCTTAATCTGCACAAACTCGTATAATACTAACTAGAATACAATTATAGAATGCGATGTGGTATACTGAAAAGCTTAAAGGGAAGGTGGTGGTTTTTTCTGGACCTCCTTCTGCCTCATTTTTCGCCCATTAGTTTTGAAATTTTAAGACGTTCGCCCCATTAGTTTGTCGATTTTAAGTTATTTCGCCCCATTTCTTTGTCTATGGGCTATAATGACGTTTCGTGCCATATACTGTAGGGCTTGATTTTTTCCTGGCAAGCGAGAGCGAGCCTGTACATTTCGAGGAACCGGCCTTAGGATGGGACATATATAAATTTATCTCGAAGGGGGCCAGGGATCCATAGGAGTTTTTGTAAAGCTTGATGGAGGCCTAGGGTGGAAACTAAAATAATAATAGAGATTTATAAATTACTAAATAAATAAATAAATAACACCTACTTGCAGAAGAACAATTGATACACACATTTGATATTACTGTATAATACATACACTGTATTAAATGGAGTAGTAAATTACATAACAATAAATACTGTAATATTAGTCAATGTTTGTGAAAATGTATTGAATGAAAATTATATACAAATGTGTGTTGACTAACTGAATGACTGACTGACGACCGTACTAACTAATTGATTGATTAATTAACTGACTATAAAGGAATGATTGACTGACTGACTAATTAATTGACTAACTGACTGACTGAATAGTTGATTGATAGACTAACTGACTCACTGACTGACTGACGACCGTACTAATTAATTGATTGATTAATTAACTGACTATAAAGGAATGATTGACTGACTGACTAATCAATTGACTAACTGACTGACTGAATAGTTGATTGATAGACTATCTGACTGACTGACTGACTGACGACCGTACTAACTGATTGATTGATTGATTAATTAACTGACTAAGGGAATGATTGACTGACTGACTAATTGACTGACTGAATAGTTGATTGATAGACTAACTGACTGACTGACTGACGGATATGTACAACATTCCAGGCTGTATTATGTAGTCGGGTTTTCAACCTCACAAAATCAATATAATGGTCTGATAATTACATTACCGGTTTTTGCAAACAAATGTATACAAGATTCTATAACATTTAGAGCAATATGTTTAAACACATGAATTACTTAAATTAAAAACAAAATACAATAAAAACTTTGCTAGTATATATAAAATGATGCAAAATGTAGGAACATTGTAAGTAATTTAAAAAAAAACATAAACTAAATAAGGCATACATAGTTTCATGAAAATGAATGTATGTGGAAGCATTATTGATATATGATTAAATATGACCATGGTGTGTGTATGTGAGAACGTGTGTGTGTGTGCTTAGAAGGGGTTCATTCTTACAATACAAAATCTATCTATCTATCTATCTATATGCTGAGGCCCAATCCCCATATTGGGGGTAGCCGACTCAAGACAGAGCAAGAACAGGGAAAACACAAAAACAACATAAAAACAACGAATAAACACAGACAAAAAGCACAAACTCACACACATCCAGGTCACCCAGGACAAGACCCAGAGACCAGGGTCACCAAGGTCGCTCCAGCAGTCCCACGGCCCCCGACCACCCGGAGAGGTTCCGATCTCGGCAGGCAGACATGCAGCGGAGCCAAAGACACAAGCTCTCCCACCACACTTCCAGGCGCTCCCTTCATATTAATCGTCTCCCCGGGCCAGGCGCCTGATGGACTATTATCTAGTCCAACTTGCGCCCGATCCCTTACTCCAAATGACCACGTGTTCGCTCAACTATTCACAAGCATTCTCCATTCACTCCTGTCCACCACCACTTCCCTGCCTGATCTATAGTCATTCCTCTATCATCCAAAGCTTTTCTTACACAGTCTCTCCATCTCAGTGGGGGTCTTCCTGCCTTTCTATATCCCCTTGTACCTGACTCGCATATTCTCTTTGTAAGCCTTTCATCTCCCATTCGTTCAACATGACCATACCAGCTCAGCACCCTTCTGTACACTCTGGCTGACAAATGTTCCTGCTGCCCCACTCTCCTATGTATCTCTTCATTCCTCAATCTGTCTCTACGAGTAATTCCACACATACTCCTCAAGCAGCTCATCTCCATCACATCCAGCACTCTTTTCTCCTTTTTCTTCAGAGCCCATGTCTCAGCCCCATACATCACTGTTGGCACGACAATTCCTTGATACAGTGCACTTTTTACTTTCACTCCGAGATTTCTCGTCTTCCACATACTTCCCATTGCTCCGAAAACCTTCCTTCCTTCACACACTCTCTGTTTTACCTCCATTTCCATAACTCCACTCCTACTTATCGTTCCTCCTAGATATTTAAAACACTCTACTTGTTCCAATATTTCCCCATCCAGCTTCACATCTAGATTCACCATATGCTCTCCCCTATTACACACCATTACTTTACTTTTATTGACGTTCACCTTCAGTTTCCTCCTTCCACAAACCACACCAAACTCTTTGACTACCCGCTGCAGTTTCTCATCAGAATCCGCCACCAATGCTGTGTCATCAGCGAACAGCAACTGATTCAACTCCCAATCTCTACCATTCTTTCCTACTAAACCCAATCCTCTACCAATAGTTCTCCTTTTCACCTCCCTCACCACACCATCCATAAACATATTAAACAGCCATGGCGACATTACACAACCCTGTCGCAAACCTACCTTTACCTCAAACCATTCACTCAACTCACCATGTCCTACTCTCACACATGCTCTGCTCCCTTCATAAAAACTCTTAACGGCTTCTAACAAATTTCCTCCTATTTCATAAATCCTTAACACCTTCCACATTGCTTCACGGTCCACACGATCATACGCTTTTTCCAAGTCTATAAAAGCCCAAAATATCTCCTTATGCTTCTCTAAATACTTCTCACATAACTGTCTTACTGCAAATATCTGATCCACGCACCCTCTTCCCCTCCTAAAACCGCACTGTTCTTCTCCTATTGCAACTTCCGTACACTTTATTATCCTCTCTATCAACACCCTGCCATACAGCTTTCCAACCACTGACAATAAACTAATACCTCTATAATTTTTTTTTTTTTTTTTAAAGACCTCCGTCTACGTATTGTGAAAAACCTGTTATCCTCCGGCAAATTGTGGGGTTGAGTGAGTGAAGGGGGGGGGGACAGTGAATTAAGGAGGATACATGTTTTTCATAATACGTGTTGCTAGCCCCAAACGCGCGAGCAACTGTGGCTTTCAACCATCCGACACATCCCCTTTTATATAACTATTATTTTCTATAACTTGAACACTCCTGCCGATCTCCCTTCCCCTTGTACAACGGCACAATACATGCACTCTTCCAGTCTATTGGTACCATTGACACAGCAAAGCACACATTGAAAAGTCTCACCAACCAATCTATTATCACATCTCCACCCTTCTTTATACACTCCACAGCAATACCATCCAAACCTTCTGCTTTTGCCGCTCTCATTTGTTTCACCGCTTCTTTCACCTCATTTTCCTCAATCCGTTCATTCATTCCCTGCCACCTGGGTGGCCTGGGTAACCTATCTTCATCCACCTCTGCTTCAATCACTGCTTCTCTTCCATCTCTTGTATTTAACAAAGATTAAAAATACTCGGCATACCTTTTCCTCATTTCAACTGGTTCCACTAGTAATTCTCCATTTGCATCTCTCACGGACTCTTCCCTCTTTTGTCCTCCTTTCCTTACTTTATTTACCTCCTTCCAGAACATCTTTCGTTCTTCAAAATTCTCACTCAACCTTTGACCCCACCTTTCGCTTGCATATTTTTTCGCTTCTCTAATTTTCCGTTTTGCCTCTCTCCTTTTCTCCTTGTACCTCTCCCATAACTCAACACTACCATCCTGTAAAACCCTCTCAAAACACTGTCTCTTCTCCTCAACTGCCTTTTCTTACCGTATCATTCCACCACTCGCTTCCCTTCCTGATACCTCTGCCTCCTACTTTCCTTTTGCCGATACAAAATCTTGAAATCATGATACAAAAAATGATACAAATTCACATTTCAGAAAAGGGCATTATTTTGTAACCAAGGAAACAGTATATTCCAGTCCCTGACCTTTACACCTGAAAACCGTACAGTAGAGAAATGTGTGTATGTTTGGGGAAAACGTGTATTATGATCTTTTACATCTTTACCTCTGAGAGAGAGAGAGAGAGAGAGAGAGAGAGAGAGAGAGAGAGAGAGAGAGAGAGAGAGAGAGAGAGAAGAAGCGATGCAAAGAAGAAAGTGAAAACAAGTGGCAAAGGGTATGCCAAAAGAGACGAATAGCAAAGCTGGGAAGCAGGTGTAAATAAGTTGATTATATTGTTTGTGAAAGGATTGGGAAAAACACCTGGAGACTAACAGTGAAAGGTTACTGAGGGGGACGGATGAAGAGAGGAAAGGATGAAGTGATCTCTCTCTCTCTCTCTCTCTCTCTCTCTCTCTCTCTCTCTCCTCTCTCTCTCTCTCTCTCTCTCTCTCTCTCTCTCTCTCTCTCTCTCTCTCTCTCTCTCTCTCTCTCTCTCTCTCTCTCTCTCTCTCTCTCTCTCTCTCTCTCTCTCTCTCTCTCTCTCTCTCTCTCGTGATAAAATATATCAATACATAAACTATTTCCTTAACTTTAAGTTAAAAACTAACCATTTATAGTGAAGCTATAAGGACAACTTCAGCATGTATCATAAAGTCTGTATCACTTGAACACGTTTAAGGCGGCTTATAACGGGTATATTTCCGGTGAGTTTACTTCCCGATATCCGATTTGTTCTTGTGTTAACCCTTTCATATACCATGGTGCATCCTTTGCTTTATTATAGTTCAGTTTTATTCAGCTTAGGAAGGCAAAGAATGACATGGGTGTTTTAGAGGGCTAAATGGCAAATTTGTACCCAAAATTAAAATTAATTAACATCCAATCAAAATATTTAGCACTTAAAAGAAAACAATCGCATATAATATTATATTTGCAATGTAATTAATTAGTTTAATGTTATCCAGCATAACATTAAAACAATTCCAACTTGAACACCAATAGGAATGTAACTTAATACTAAAATATTTGAAACACTTAAAACATCCTCTTTTAATCGACTCAGGCAGCTTCTAAGTGGAAAAGCCTGTTTGAGATCTCGCAGGAAATTAAGTGAGGAAGGCAAGTGGTAAGTGTTGAGCATTTAAGACACGGCGAGAACTATTACATAATTTAACGACAAATTGAGAGAGAGAGAGAGAGAGAGAGAGCAAATTGGCCACACACACGAAAACGTTGCAAATCAGCCAAAAGCAAAATGGCCACGCACACGAAAACGTTGCAAATCAGCCAAAAGCAAAATGGCCACACACACGAAAACGTTGCAAATCAGCCAAAAGCAAAATGGCCACGCACACGAAAACGTTGCAACTCATGTCTAAGTGGAAAAGCTTGTCTCTAGTTCCCCAGTCTTAAAAGAGGAAGGCAAGTGTCAAGTGTTTCTCATTTACGACACAGGTGGAACTCTAAATTGGTTAAACTTATTATCTTCGCTAATTGACATTTGCGGAGATAGTGATAGTTATTATCTGTCCGTTTGTCTGTTAGTTTGTCCAAGGAATTTCTCAAAATCTGAAAGACGGATTTAGATGAAACTTGATAAGTACTTTCATTCGAACACAGGACGCTCACACCGAAAATCAACACACTTATGCATTGTGCCACGAAGACAGTTAAAGAATGATGCACAAACCTACGATGTATTATGCAGTTTCGAATCCTGCATACTAATCTTAGCATGTATAATCGGGGGTATTAAGTGTTGTCATAGATTCCAGTGGTTTTCGCTCAAGAAGTGTTATTGGTATCTTCATAGTTACTGGGAAAAGTGCTTATCCCTCAGAGTATTAGTCAGTGTCAGAAACTTTGTGAAATATCTGACAACACTTATTAACCTCGACTGTACATTCATTCCAACTGCACTATCGGAGGCTATGAATAGGTGAATGGAAAAAGTAATTAATGGGGCGCTTAACCCTAGGGAAGGCCTCTCTATAAACTACTCCTGAACCAGAATTAATTATTATGTTCTCTCCAACCAACTAACTTTACTCCTAAACTCGATTAATTAAATAAACAAACACATGTGGCAGTCCGGGGATTCGAACCCAGGACGCTTACACTGAAAATCAACACATTTATGCATTGCGCCACGAATACAGTTAAAGAATGATGCACAAGGCTACGATTTATTATGCAGTTTCGAATCCTGCATACCAATCTTAGCATGTACATTCATTCCAACTGCACTATCGGAGGCTATGCATAGGTGAATGGAAAGAGTAATTAATGGGGTGCTTAACCCTAGGTAAGGCCTCTCTATAAACTACACCTGAACCAGAATTAATTATTATGTTCTCTCCACCAACCAACTTTACTCTTAAACTCGATTAATGAAATTAACAAACACATATAGCAGTCCGGGGATTCGAACACAGGACGCTTACACCGAAAATCAACACACTTATGCATTGCGCCACGAAGACAGTTACAGAATGATGCACAAACCTACGATTTATTATGCAGTTTCGAATCCTCCTGGTAGACTTACTGGTTACCTTGGGACTTCATACAATAACATGGGTGATGATCGTGGAGGCTCTATGTAATGGATATGTATGAATGGTAAATGTATGGATGAATGGTGAATGTATTACTGAATGGTAAACTTATGAATGAATGGTAAAATTATGACTGCATGGCTGATGATGAATGTATGAATACATGATTGAATGGTAAATGTATGACAATGGTGAATGTATTAGTGTATGATAAATTATTGAGTGAATGGTAAATTAATTAATGATGAAGTACTGAAAGGTAAATATATGAATGAATGGTAAGCGTATGAGTTAATTGTAAATTAATGAATGGTGAGTGAATGAATGATGAGTGTATAAATTATGAGTGAATGATAAATGAATGCATTAATAGTAAATGTGCGGTAAATAAATGCATGGTACATATACTGTACTGTACATGTATGGTTCATATATTCTGTACTGTACATGCATGGTACATATATACTGTACTGTATATATACTGTACTGTACATGCATGGTACATATATACTGTACTGTACATGCATACATGCATGGTACATATATACTGTACTGTACATGCATGGTACATATATACTGTACTGTACATGCATGGTACATATATACTGTACTGTACATGCATGGTACATATATACTGTACTGTACATGGAAAATGAAAGGATGGTAATTTATGAAAAGTGAATGACGGAAACTGATTGTTGAATCAATGAATGTTTAACCAACGAACACGAGGAAATCTAGGTATAAAGTGTGAAGTAAGAATTTTGGTTAGTATTATGGTGTGTGTGTGTTTGTGTGTGTGTGTGTGTGTGTGTGTGTGTGTGTGTGTGTGTGTGTGGGTGTGTGTGTTACCATGGTTAACACGATCACAGTAAGGACCAATACTCTATTTGATAGAATAATAACTTCAGGTATCATTTAATAACTAACAATAACCCTCGTGTAAGTGTAAACAATGCTGGGTTTATAATTATGATAAAAATAACTGTTTCAGGAATTTTGTGTGTATAAAACTAATTCTCCAGCACTCGAGATCTATTCATACGAGAGTATAAATAATTGTTTGTAGTTCAAATATTAAACAATAAATTAGTTTTCCCCCTTTAGCAATTTAATTTTGCAATACGTGTTATGAAGAATGGAAAAAATAAGGAGAATAAGTGGAAGAAGGTTAAATCAAGGAAGTGGAAAAAGATTGAGAACAAGAAGGAGTAGACACCAAAAATATGAATAATAATAACATGAATTGTAAGATGAATGAGCCCACCTGACATTCCGGATACATTAGTTGTTGCTGGCTTCACCATTACTGCAGCCACACTCTTCTTATGTTTACAATGGATGAGCTGCAATCTACTGTTAGAACTGGCTGTATTTACATAAAGCACCGTTTAGTTTAAAACAGACACCACTCATTTAACTTACAAATAATGAACTGCAAAGCATGCTTTAAACGATCACTCTACCAGACTCCACAACTTAAGCTGCAGGCAGCCGAGAATGTCGCTTCATATCACCACTGACACGGAAGCACATCGTCCACCAACTGCCTTCCAACTATGTTATTCAAGGACAACATACATTGTAACAGGATGAGTGCCACCACCCAAGACCTCTGGTAGATCACAGAGCTTATGACTGTTAATATAACTATTATTTGTCCAAACAAACTGCATACCTATACAAGTGTGATTCTTTTCCAGCTAAGTAACATCTCTTTCACTTTACCACTTGCTTGCTACAGTGACATAGGAATACAAAACAGATTCAAAGGAGAATGACTTGATAAATCATTGCCCCTGTAAACATTGAAGCAGGTTAGACTACAACCACAAGATAGAGTACCGTACGACCATAAACCATTGAAGTCCATTTCCTTGCAAAAATACACTCGCACACAGATGCTAAAAATAAAATAAATTATATGTAGAATGTAAATGTTATGCAAGCATATACACGAGCAAGAGCAAAGTATATACTGTATAGATAGATTGATGGATAGATAGATAGGTAGACAGATATATAGATATTAAATTAAGTATATATCACAAATACACGTGAGCTACTAAAAGTTGTAAATCCTGATTGTCCGGGGTTTGCGTCCCGCCTGAGAGTAATAACACATGTATGTATAGACAAATATTATGCGTGTTAAGCTGTTTATACTAAGTGTTGCATATTATGTGTACTGTATTATATTATGCTTACGAGCGTAGCATTTACAGAGCATTAAACTATTTGTTTGTGTGTTTTGTGAGTGTGTGTATGTGTGTGTTTGTGAGTGTGTGTGTGTGTGTGTGTGTGGAAGAAAAAAAAGTGTTTATGCATTTACAGTACTGACAGACTGAAACCATGTCACATATTTATAATTTCAAATGAATATTCCACTAATGTTATAATACAAATATACTCTTGAACGACATTGAACATAAAGGCTAAGTTTAAGTTTGTTAACATTATTTATTGCAGGGGGATGGGACTCGTTAAGATGGGACTTAGTCCCATCTAGGGGAGAGAATCTGAAACAAATCTGGGTGGATGGAACTCATCAGCCTTGATTGGCAACCTGTCTAGGGGAATAAACCTTATGTAAAATACCTAAGGGTGGCGCGCTCATCATGCCAATTTCAGGTGGCAAACTATACAATAGATACAATAGATAGATACTTATAACTATAGAAATAATCAGAGATGAAAATAATAATAGAGGCAGAACACGACTTTTGACCGTGACTGTACGTAATGCAGACAAAACAAAATTAAGTCTGTTATATTACAAATGTTTATATATTATATGATAAGGCAAAGAATAAATGACCTTGTTTTTTGTTCAAGGCAATATTACTGGATATGATCATTACCCCCTCCCCTCCCCCCCCCCCCTCTCTCTCTCTCTCTTTCTATCTCTCATTCTCAGTGCACGAATGACTTTATACATTTCACTGCCAGGGGAAAAAAAAATTTCAATGCATCCATTCATCTCTTTCACTCTCACTCTCACACACACACTCTCTCTCTCTCAGTGCACCAATGACCTTTACCATTTCACTGCCAGGGGAAGTTTATATTTCAATGCATCCATTCATCTCTTTCACTCTCACTCACACACTCTCTCTCTCTCTCTATCTCACACACACACACACATACAAACACACACATAAATCTTTTTGTATCAGACCTCATTAAACACTTGCAATACAAAGACGTCTTCTAATATATATTTTGTTAGTCAGTAGACGGTGTTATGCAGCTTAGAAAACATCTCTGGAAGTGTATAGTCATCTTTAGCTGCATAAAATCGCCTAATGATCGCCAAAAAACAATGACAAATGGTTACATTCTCCTCCAACCTTTATATATTTGAATGAAGAACAATAACGTATATGGATTCCGACTGTGAAAGCTGTAGAGTAAAGTATGTATATAGCACTATGAGTTACACAGAGTTACACAAATACTCATACCACACAGACCTTGCGGTCCCAACTAAGTTGTCTTGCTTTAATACTACTAGACAAGGACAGTTTATAGTGGAAGAATAGGACAGTAAACTAGAGAGAGAGAGAGAGAGAGAGAGAGAGAATACACAGGAGTAAAAAGGAAAACAAGCAACAAGTCATGCGACCCCTCGAGGTTACTTGCCCTCCAAAGCACTGCTGTTCCACTTGGAACAGCAGTGTTGCAGTTGCAACAGTAATTCGGAGATAATGTGGGAAAGATGTGAGAAGGAAGTGCTGCCCTGGGGCTTAGTTCATGACAGGAGAAATTATATTGAGATCTATTAGGTTGTTGAACAAACCCTACTAAAGAAAATATTTATTCAATTACAAATACAGTCAACCTTGGGTTCAGGGCAAGGTGCTTGTCTAGGCGAACTTTGAAGGTGTTGCAGTCTATGACATCTCCGGGAAGCCCATTCCACAAGTTGACGACTGGATTGAAGAAGAAATTCTTGGATTCGTTAGAGTTGAATGATTTACCAATGATTTTTCAGCCATTTCCCCGCTTGTAGTTTGATCGGTCAATCGTAAACTATATATTACAGTTCATGTTGTCGATGCCTTTAATGATCTTGAAAACTTGAATAAGGTCACCTCTCAATCTGCGCTTGGTTAATAAATATAAATTTAGTTATTTATGACGTTCCTCATATGGTTTGTTCCGAAGACAGGGTATCATCTTGGTAACTCTACGTTGAACTCAATCCAATTTACACTTATCCTCATTGAAGAACATTTGCCAGATTGTAGCCCATTGTGAAAGCATGTTTAGATTGTTTTGCATATCTTCAACATGTTAATTTGTCAGTACGGTATTTGCGATGTTTTGTGTCATCTGCAAACTTTGAGATTGTACAGGTGATACCCTCATCTATTTCGTTAATGTAAATTAGGAAAAGGATTGGCTCCAGCACTGATCCTTGAGGTACACCACTATAGGTAGCACCAACGAACATGACGATAATCTTGACCCCTTAACTTCTTATAACTCGAAATTAATGAAAACAATCGTGCTGACCTTTCTATCATTTGGGAAGAGTCCGCCAGGAAAAAGGTGTGTATATTTACAGCCAGTTTGTTCTAGGCCCTTTTGAGTTACAGAGAGGTCAAGGATCAAGATTATTATCCAGTTCGTTGGCGCTACCTATAGTTTCATTGGTCCACGTTGATGCTTACCCATTACCCAGGTGCTCGTTGTACTCTACGTGCTTCACATGTCTCACTCCCTAGACTGGAACAAGACCTCACGGGCTTCACTGTTCATTGTAAAGCGGTGAATGTTAAGGCTCTCAGCCTATGCCCGAGAGGAAGTAAGTTGGAATATAGAAAAAAAAAAAAAAAAAAACTACTCTTTGCTTCCTTACAATAAGCCAATTTTCTATCCACCGTAGAACGCCGCCTTGTATTCCATAATTATGCTTTCAGTTTCATCACTAACCGTCAGAGTGGAACTTTATCAAAGGCTTTCTGGAAGTCTAAGTATATAATATCTACAGCTTTACTGACGTCATATGGATTTAGGGTGTCATGGAAGAAGTCTAGAAGGTTTGTTAAGCAGGAACGTTTTTTGCGAAAACCATGTTGTGTGTATATAATTTTCCTCCAAGTGATTAACGAGTTTGTTTCTTATTATGGTTTCTAGTATTTTGCATACTACTGAAGTCAAGCTTACTGGACGATAATTGCTAGGCAAAGATTTGCTACCTATTATTAAAATTGGTGTTACGTTCGCAAGCTTCCTCTCATCAGTTATTTCGCCGGTTTCCAAGGATTTATTTAAGATCAGTGTCAGGTGTATGGAGAGCTTGCATTTAGCTTCTTTAAGAACTCTTGGAGAAATTGTATTGGGTCTAGGTGATTTGCTTTCATTGAGGTTATGTAAACATCTCAGTACCTCTGCCCCAGTAATGCTGATTTTTCTAGGAACTTCCAAATTGTTTGTCTGTACTGGCGGTACTGTAGGGATGTCACTTAGGTCTTCTGATGTAAAGACTGATGCAAAGAAGTTATTGAGAGAATTACTCATTTTGGCATCTTCATTGGTAAAATCTCCATTTTCATCTACCAAGGGTCCAATCGTTGAAGTTACCACTTTCTTCTTCCTGATGTAACTGTAGAATTATTTTGGGTCAGTCTTGCTTTGATTTGCAACATATAACTCCAAAGTGTTTTTACTTTGTTTAATTAACCTTTTGGATTTTCGTCGTAGATCTCGGAAGGCATGTCTATGTTCATTGTTATCGGAGTTTTGTAATCTCTCATGAGCATTCTTTTTAGCGAGTAGACATTCAGTTATTTCTCAATTACACCAATTAGGCTTGTTATTATGTGCAGATCTTCTGGTTTTTTATGGTATGCACTCGCGTTCTGCGTTCTGCGTTCGTGTAAATTTCTGTGAAAATGTTCCATGATTGGTTTATCTCATTATTGTTTATTGGCTTCTTTAAACAAAAAAAAGAGTTTATGGAAATTTGCTCGCTTGAAATTTGGAACTTTCTCATTGCTGGTATTGAGTTTATTGCTATTAAATTGTATTCTGAAAGTGATCATACGGTGGTCACTATTGCAGAATTCATCACCATCAGTCACGTTATCGATACATTTTTTGTTGTTGCAAGTACAAGGTCAAGAACAAATTGATGAAGGGAGCTTTCTTGTACAGATATTGTACAGATCGTGTCCGGAGTGTGAAGTAAGAGTGCTGCCCCACTTGGTCACTGGTAAATTATAGTCGCCAAAAATTATAGTATCGTGTATGTTACTTATTTCTGCAATTTGCTCGTAAATTTCTTGGTCGGTTTGCACTGATTGGGCTGGGGGCCTGTATATTAATGCTAGGATTATTTTTGTTCCTTGCATTCCTTTATTATTTTGTATTAGCACGTAAGATGAATCAATGTTTCCTATTTGAGGTTTTGACAAGAGAATTGGGCTAAGGCTTTCTTTGATGAAAAATATTGACCGCCTCCATTTTTATTAACTCTGCTTTTCTCAAGCATTACATAGCTGGGAAGTGAAAACTCTGCTAAAAAGTCTCTGTCTTCCGTATTTAGCCAAGATTCTGTTATGCCGACTACATTAACATTTTCTGTAAACACGAGTACCTCTAGTTCTGAAAATTTATTGCGTATACTTCGAGCGTTCACGTAGCAGACCTTTAGAGATGTGGTTCTTGATATCATTTGATGCTCGCCACATGTATTTGATGATTTTGCTTGTCTTGGGTTTTGTATTTCTTCTGAGATTTAAGTTGTCCTCCCATTCTGATGACTGTTGGCCCTGTTTTTTTAATGAAGGTTCTTTACAGCATAATTCAGCAGACGGCCAAACCGCGCAGCTCCTACCGGGTTTAGGTGGACACCGTCTCTTTTTTTTTTTTTTTTTTTAAGAGACAATGAACGGAGGAAGGAAAAACACAGATAAAACAAAAAGGTCCATGTGCCTAAAGGCATCCTCCATTCATAAAATGTTTGTAACAACTGGATTTAAACATTTGTTGATTGTAAGTTTGTGGAAAGCAATTCGAGGGAAGTGAATTCCAAAGAGTAGTAGCTCTAGGGATAAATGAATTCTGATAAGCAGAAGTTCTGCATTGTGGAGGAGAAAGTGTAAATTCATGGGCGCTCTCAGCTGCCCTAGTTCTACGGGGAAAGATGTGGAGAGGCGGCACAATTGAAGCAAGTTCCTCGGAACAATTGCTGTGAAAATATCTGTAGAATAATGCAAGGGATGCAACGTTTTCTTCGTATGGCTAATGTAGGAAGGTCCTGTGTGATTGCAGGGTTATTGATTAATCTAATAGCTTTATTTTGAATTTTGTCCAACTGCCTCAATGCAACCACTCCACTTCCACCCCACAGAGGTGAACAGTAATCCATCTGAGAGCGCACATGACTTTTATATATTACGGCCAACTGCTCGTCAGTGAAGAATTCTCGAACTCTGTACAGGAGTCCCAGTTTTTTAGAGGCATTCTTAGCAATGCTTCTAACATAATGTGTCCAGCTCAAGTTAGTAGTTAATGTTACACCGAGAATGTCAATACTAGGGGAAGTGGGAATATTTACATCATTAAAAAATATATGGGAGTCAGTGAGATTCTGTCGGTTAGAAAATTGAATGCACTTGGTTTTCTGTGCATTAAAGGAAACTAGATTCTCTTGTCCCCATTCATTAATTCTAGAAAGGTCCTGGTTCAGAGAAATTGCAGTGTTTATTTTTGAATTTATAAGATCGGGTTGGGTGAAAGAATTGGTAAATGTGAAGGAACTGTGGAGTGTTGAGTCATCTGCGTAGGAATGTATTGGATTATGAGTGGTAGATATGAGATCATTGATATGAATGAGGAACAGAGTTGGGGCCAAAACTGATCCCTGGGGAACACCAGCATTTATTGAGTGAAATTGAGAATAAAGGCCATCTACCATTACACATATTTTTCTGTTATGAAGATAAGAAGAAATTAGTGGAACTAATGATGCAAGGCCGTAGTGTGACATCTTCGACAATAAGGATTGATGCCAGACTCTATCAAATGCCTTTGATATATCCAGTGCTATTGTATGTGTTTCACCATGTTGGTCTGTAGCTTGGTTGATTTGATGCGTAAGAAGGCAAAGAATGTCTGCAGTTGATCGACATCGTCTAAAACCATATTGCCTATCACTGATTAATTTATTATTCTCCAGATGCTTAATTATGTGATTATTTAATATAATTTCAAAAACTTTGCCAAGAGTGGAAGTTATAGCTATTGGTCTGTAGTTTGATGGATCTGAAGAGGCACCTTTTTTAGGAACTGGATGGATGTTTGCTTCTTTCCAGGGTACTGGGAAGCATGAGGTATGAGTACACAGACGGAAAAAATTTTGCCAATACAGGAGCGAGCACCAAGGAGCAATTCTTAAGTACTATTGGAGGAATTTCATCTGGACCAGGAGCCTTATCTACTGAGAGATTCTGCAAAATAGTTTTGACATGTCTGGTGTGGATCTTAAGTGAGGGAATTTCAGGTGAATTAAAATTAAGTACAGGGACATCTTGATTTATTTCATCTAAGGTTGAGTTGGTGGAGAAAATATCTGCAAGAAGGTTAGCTTTACCTCGTGGGTCACTTACAAGATTGCCAGTCGGAGATTTTAATGGTGGAATGGATGAAGCAGTAGTGAAGTTGGATTTGAATGAGTTAAGAGTAGACCAAAATATTTTGTTATCATTTGGATTATTTAGAAGTTTATTTGCCTGCTTATGGAGAAAGGTTTGATTTAGTTAGGTTTAATACAGTTTTGGCATGATTTCTGATGTTTCTAAAGTAATTAAAGGCTTCATGTGTTTTTGATCTTGTGTATGCATTGTAGGCTATTGCTTTTTGTTCAGTTACTCTAGCACAATTATGGTCAAACCATTTAGGTGAATTAGATCTTTTACTGTACTTTTGATGAGGAATAAAAGTTTCCATTCCAATTTTTACAAAATCTTGTATGTGGCTCAAGGTGGAGTGTGCATCATTAGAAAAGAAAGAGGTCCAGGGAATATCAATAAAGAAACCTTGAAGACCCTCCCAGTCTGCCCTATCGTAATGCCATTTAGTCACCAAAACAGGTTCAGAGTGGGAAGGTGTGGTAGGTGATAGACAGGTGGCCTGTATCAGACAGTGATCAGAAGATCCAAGTGGGGACCTCACTGTAACATCATAATTTTCTGAATTGGTTGTTAAAAATAAGTCCAGTAGGTGGGAATTATGATTAGGATTATCTGGTACACGGGTGGGTTGGTTGACTAGTTGAATGAGATTAAATGAGTCTGCAAATAGCTCACATTCAAGACCAGCATCATCAGTCCTGGCTGAATGAGTGAGCCATTCAACATTATGGACATTAAAATCACCCAACACAGTGATTTCAGAAGAAGCATTTAAGTTGAGGACACTGAATTGTGAGGACAGAGAATCAAAAAGACTTTGCTCTGGAGGAGTATTTGGGGAACGGTAGATGCAACATATGTATTTAAATTTACCAGCAGAAAATAATTTGTATATAGAATAATCAAAATAGGGACAATTGAAAATAGTAACCTCCTCCAGGGCAATTTCAGATTTTGCGAAGCAACATACACCACCTTTAGGTCTGAAATTTTGGAGCAGTTGATAACCTGGAAAATTAAATCTAGATGTGTCAGATGTGGATGTTACTTGAGTCTCTGTCAAAAAAAGGAGAGTAGGGGATTCTGCTTGAAGAAATTGGTGTACAGAATTTATGTTAGAGTGAAGTCCCCTTATATTACTAAAGAAATAGCTGTACTGACAAGCAGCTTTGGGACGTTGCAATGCTTGTTCTCAATGTTCTTGAGAACAAATGTTGATCGTGGTAGAAATTATCCCAAGTGTTGATGAAACCGATGGTTCTCTTCCCTGCAGATGTTGGCGAGTTGCAAATTTATATTCGTGGCTGTGGACCAGAAGACATTTTTTGCGTTAATCCGGGGAATGATGCCTGAGATGATGATCCTACTAAATTTTTCCTGGTACGTCTTGATAAGCTGCTTGTATTTGTTCAAGAGTTCTTCTGATCGTGTGCGCTGGACGTCATTTGATCCGACATGTATGACATACTGTAGGTTGTATTTGTCGGGGCCAGCCTGGTCACCTCGTCCAAAGCAGCACTGATGTTGTCCACGCCGCCACACTTGGATACAGAATCGTTTTCTGGTCCTGGGTGACCAGGCGCAGAACTCCTTGAGCTGACCGTGTGCAATGGAGTCCCCCACATGCCGTACTTCCTCCTTTTCTTCTTCTTCATCGGTAGCGAGAATTTGGAGAGAGAGAGAGAGAGATTAGCCTAAATGTTACCTTTGATCATTCCAAATACAGTAGAGGGAATGGTTGCAAGATCATCGGAAAGCCCTTGTTTGACATGGTATCTCTCCCGCACCCCTCCAACTCTCTCTCTCTTTCTCTCTCTCTCTCCCTCTCTCTCTCATCAGGTAGAACAATAGGGCACCAAGACAAGGAACCAAACATTAAGTGCATTCCAAATGTCTTCAGGTGAAGACGACGAAGGAAGGAGGTTAAAAAATCATGTGTTGATAATTATAACCAATTCAGTAGACAGTAACTTTATTCTGGCTAATAATACAAGATGTTATTCATTTTTAAAGGGGCCTTAATTAACAGGCTTCGAACTATCTCACTTTTTACTACCACAGGTAATTTTTAAACTGCACAGTATCATCTAAATATAGTTAGAATAAAACTAAAAAGATATCGCCGGTACAGAAGAGGTTAAACTGTACCAGGAACACCTGACCTTGACTGTGCTGAAGGGGTTAATGAAGGAGCAACCTGTGCACTAAAGAGGACATTAAATCGTGTGTGTCCAAATACTGATTGAGTCCATTAATTGCCTTCAGATTACACCAATGGGGCCTGCAGGGGACATGGTTAGGGAATAATTGGCCAATTATCACAACAACCCGATAGTGAAGGAGAGATTGGTTGCTGGGTTTGTAAGGAAGCTATTGTCTGTTCCAAGTAAGTAGGCCAACACTCTTGAACATTAACCTATATACCTCACAAACATTAACCTATATAACTCTCAAACAAATAGGTTTGGAAATTTACTGACCATTTGCTCTAGCCCTTTTCGAGTTACATAGGTTAGGAGGCCACGATTTGTAGCCTACCTATTTGGAACAGTGTGTAGTCAACTTTACTCAATTTGAAGGGGGTCTGGGTGGGCATTTTTTAGTTTGAAAGAATCCTAAAATGGCGTATTTGTTTGGACTGGAGGACAAATTAAAATACATTGCTCGAAAATGGCAACAGCAACCGAAATCCTTAATAATCAACACAATATCATACTAACCTACACACAATGGGACCAGATAGTGTTAAGGGAAAGTTAATGGACATCAAGTGCAATATGAGTTTCAAGCTATGCAGTACTATTTTGTCTACGTGTATGAAGGAAACAAAAAGCAGTCTGCCTGTAACAAGCGACTCCTACAAAGCCGAAAGAGTGATAGGGCCGAATTCAAGGGACGTTGGGGTCGAAATGCCTGGACAAACAAAGTTTAAAGCAGTTTAAGTCAAAAGATGAGGGAAATATTGATTGAGGGAGAGAGTTTCAAAGTTAACTTGTTGAGTAGAAGAAAGCCTGAAGAATTAGCCAATTCTAGGGGATGGAGAGCTGGACAGTATAAAAGTGGGACTATGTTGAAAACCTCTGAAGAACACTGATTGTTGTTATAGCGATAGTAGAGTGAAAGAGATGCAACATTGCTGCATGTAGAAAGAGATTGTAGGGAACTAGTAAGAGGAATTGAGTTGATGAGACAAAATGCTTTGGACTCCACTCTTTCGAGAAGTGGAGAAGTGCGGTATGAGTGGAAACCTCCCCACACACG
This sequence comes from Paralithodes platypus, assembly GCA_032716605.1. Classification (NCBI taxonomy): domain Eukaryota; kingdom Metazoa; phylum Arthropoda; class Malacostraca; order Decapoda; family Lithodidae; genus Paralithodes; species Paralithodes platypus. The sequence continues at coordinate 57,669,363 of CM064512.1, read as the reverse complement.
CGAACAAAACTCAATACAGAGATGCACTGCAAGAAGCTTGTGTGGGGGTGAAGAACCCACAGAGATGATTGAGCAAACCTAACTTTTAGGAAGCTGTTTTAGCAAGAGTGGTAATATGATCTTTCCAAGAAAGATACACACTAGAATATTGAGAGATGATGAAGGGTTGATTTGTGTATTTGTGTATTAATTATCTGTTGCAAAACTCTCAATATTTTGAAGGAATAAACAGCAACATTTATTAATTATAACTCTGTCCTCAATGGTAGTATATTTGCACACTCACACGCATTCTCTCTTTCTCTCTCTAATCCAGTGGGTGTCACATATGTGTAGGACTCTAATCTCCTATATACACACCACCTTACATACACACCCTGTATAGGCTACATACACACGCTTGCACACATACTGTACATACACAATTTTCATATATGTAGTTATGTACTACTATTGTGCGTAAACACACGTACACAACTTCCGTACACACACACAATAATATATATATATATATATATATATATATATATATATATATATATATATATATATATATATATATATATATATAGGTTGACCGATCTCTGTCACTATTGGGTCTCTAGTGAAGGGTACTCTCTATTGTTTATAGTGACTTTACAAGTCCATCTCCCTGCTGAGACATTGACCTCAACAAGACAGTCATAAGTGATTGGTAGGGGGCAAAATACTCACTCTCTCACTTTCTTTCTCTTTGAGTGTCTGTGTGCCTGTGTGTGTTTTGTGTGAGAGAGAATTTTCTACCATTTGGGAAGTCAACAAGGATATGACAGTAGTCAATGACCTAGTATTGATTTTGTTTGGCCAGCCTGTGTGTGTGTGTGTGTGTGTGTCTGTGTGAGAAAGAGAATGCATGCGTGTTATACCCTCTATTCTTTTTTTGCTGATCCTCATTTAACCTTATTCTACCGTCTGGAAGACAACACTATTATTGGTTCCTATCTTCCCTACCAATCTCCCTCTCTCATGTATTCCTCTCTATTCTTCCTCCCTCTTCCCATCTCCCTTCTCCCTTCATATTCTTTCGTTCCTTCTCCATAGGATCATAGTCACAGTGTCTGGTCTAAAGACGCTAGTTATAGCTTCTTTACATGTGGCAACACCCAGATTTGGCACCAAACTGAATAAATTTGAGCGCAAAACCGCATTGCCGCTGTTCGGGTTAAGTGATGAGAGATGTAGGGTTACCATTTCTGGCCCTGTTGTTGTTGTTGTTATTCCCTAAGCTGCTTGGCCGAACAGCCCCGAGTCCTTAAGGAAGGCCGTGGCCACGGTCGGGCTTTCCCACAGAGCTCTCAAAGAGTGTAAATTGTGTTGTTTGGCGTAAGTGGTTGTGTGAAATGAGTCTTCTATGATGTGTTTTATGGTATGGGATGCTGTGTTACAACCCGGGAAGGTGTCGACGACGGAGTCATCCTGCTCTTCTGATAGCTCAGAAGAGCTGGATGGTGTCCGCATCTCAGCCTGGGCCATGTGGACTCTGTCGCTCGCAGGCGAGGAAAGGGAGGATTCAGAAGGATGTGATTTCGGGAGGTCGTGCCTTGCAGCTGCGTTTTTGTCTATGAGTGAGTGGATGGAACGCGGCGAGTGATATGAGTATGGATGTGCTTCCGGAAGTTGGTTTGAGGTGGGCAGGGAGGAAGAGAAGACAGTATTTGTGTGTGATATCGTGTGCTGGGTGTTGTTTTAATATTTCTTGGTGTCTGTGGTGTGTGTTGCCATGTAGTGTAGGGTGTGTGTGTTGATTCGTGGAGGCTGCTGCCAGGAATTGAGTGCCTCTTATGGTCTACAGTAGATGATCTTGGACTTTTAGGACTTTGGTTTCTTGATGTAGGTGATCTGTGGGTGTAGTAGCTGTGCATCCTGTGATGATTTTAAGGGCTTTATTTTGAATAGTCTGTAAGGTCTTATGATGGGTTTCAGCTAGGTTAGAAGCCCAGGCCGGGCTTGCGTATTCCATAACTGATCTTATGTATTGTTTGTAGACTGTGGAGGTGGTTTCTTTGTTGTGTCCAAATTTCGTGTGGGCAAGTGATCTGAGGGCGTTAAGTCTGGGTGTCAGTTTCTTTTTTGTGTTTGTGGTGTGCTGTTTGAATGTCATTTGGGTGTCATATGTTACTCCTAGGATTTTGTGTGTGTGTGTGTGTGTGTTAAGGGTGTGTTGTTTATGTTGAGTCCTGGGACGTAATCGTGCTCTCCTGTCCAGCTTGTGAGGAGGGTTGCAGTGGATTTAGCTGGGGCTAAATTGAGTCTGTTTTGTAGTGCACCATTCATGTAATGTGTCGAGATAGTCTTGAAGGAGTCTTGTTGCTGTGTCTGGGTTTTGGTGCATGCTTGTGAGTGTTATGTCGTCTGCGTAGGATGCTATGGTTTATTTGGGGTGAATTTGGTGTATTTATATCATGCATGTACAGATTGAAGAGTGCGGGCGACAGGACGGATCCTTGGTCGGGACTCCGTTTGGGAAATTTCTAATGCTAGATGACTGACCGGCAAAAGATACGTGTGCACATCTGCCTGCTAAGAAGTATGGCCAGCCATCTTTTTGTGTTGTTGTGCATGATTGTGTTTGTAGATTTTGTGTGTTAGGTTGTGGCGGGGGATGGCATCGAAGGCTTTACCTTGATGTCAAGTGTGGCAAGAACTGATCTGTGTGGTGGTCTAGCTGAGTTGATGCCGTCAAAAGCTCTTTGTGTAGGTCTGTAAGAAGAGTGTTTGTGGAGTGCAATGGCCTGAAGCCGTGTTGTGTTGGATAAAGGGGTAAGTCAGGTGTCATCAGTTGTAGTACAAGGTGCTCTCAGACTTTGGAGGGGGTGCAAAGGAGTGTGATAGGGCAGTGTGAGGAGGGTAGCGTGGGGTCTTTGTTAGGTTTGGGGAATGTGATGATGATACCATGCTTCCAGATGTCTGGTATTGTGTTGTGTGAGTAGCTGTAGTTTGATATGTTAGTGAGTGCTTGTATGCCTTGTGGTCCCAGGTGTCTGAGGTGAATGTTGCTTATGTTGTCTAGGCCACAGGCGGGTGAGAGCTTGAGATTGTGATGATATGCTTTGTCTGGTTGTTGGTGAAGGGTGTATAGTCAGGGTCTGTGGGGAATTGTCTTTTGCGTCGGATGACACGTCGGTCGTCTTTGTGGGGTTTTTAGGTGACTGACATGAGAGAAGTGATTGATGAGAGTGTTTGCTTGTTGTTTACGCGAAGGAGTAGAGTCTGTTGTTGTGATTGCAGCATGTGATTGTGTTGTGTTGCTGTTGGAAAGTGTGATGCTGTTTAGTGTTTTGTAGAGTTTTTTGGAGTTTTGTTTTGTGATCGAGTGTTTGTAGGAAGTTATTCCAATTTAGTGTTTGTTGTTCTTGTATTTTGTTGTTTAATCTGGATGTTGAGTGCTTGAATTTGTTGATTGATGTCTTGTGTGTGGGGTGCTGGTGGGGAGTGTTTCAGTGTGTAGCGTTGTATGATGAGGTTTTGAATTTCTGGTGAGAACTTGGGGTTGTGTTTTTTTATGTTACCTTTTGGAATGTGTTTCTTGTCGGCGTTTTGGATAGTCGTGTTGAATGTGTGTACAGCATTGTTGATGTTAGTGATGGGTGTACTGTTTAAGGTTTCAGAGTGTTTGTTCTGTCTCATTTGTGAAAGCTTCCCAGTTAGCTCTTTTATAGTTAGTGTAAGTGTGGTCTGTGGCTAGCTGGAGTGAGTCTTGTTTTGGTGGTGATAATGATCGGGAGGTGGTCTGAGCCTAAGGTTTCTGAACCACCCTCCAGGATGTTGTGGGGGCAAGTTTCGGGGGAGCAAAAGGTGATATCAGGAGAATGATGGGGTGTAGAGGGCTTGGTGGGGAGTATGGGTATGCTGATGAATGTTTATTGAGGATATATAGGTTGTCTCTTTGGTGTTGTAGGACCAGCCCTCTGTCTGTGTCGGGGTTGTCGACAAACCAGGCCGACGTCTTTGCATTGAAATCACCACCCAGGATGATGTGTGGGGTGTTTTGTGATGTGTTGTATTTGGTGGTCTGTAATAATTTGGTACTGTAGGGGATGTTTGGGGAGGGATGTATGTGTTTATGATGGTAATGTTGGAGCTGTTGCCAGTTCATATTTTAATTGATTGTATTTCTGTTGTGTTATCGGTTGGGGGGAGGAGGGATTTGGTATGTGCACTGGTGTCTATATATGTTATATCTTTGTGTACCAGGGTGATGAGTCCCCCGCCAATACCAACGGCCCGGTCTTGTCGTATGGTGGTGAAATTGTGAAATGTAGGTGTTTTTTGTGTTGTACAGAGTTTTGTTTCTTGTAAGATGGCAATGTGTATGTTGTGTTGTTTGATGAAGTGTATGAGTTCGTGTTTCTTTGTGTTGATTGCCATCTATGTTTAGTTGAAGGATGTTAATTGTTGTGTGTGCGGTGTATGTTGGGTGCTGCTGCACGAGGATGGGGTGGGGGTGGGGGAGGGGGAGGGGGTGATGGTGGGGGTGGGGGTGGGGATTGGGGTGCAGGAGATGAGGGTAGGAATGGATTAGGTTGGGGTGTGGATGGGCTGGGTGGGTTGGGGAGGAGAGGTGGACGGGTTTTAGGAGTGGGAGTGGATGTTTATGGGCAGGTTATGTGGGTTGCGGAGGCGAGGTGGACGGGCTTTAGGAGAGGGAGAGGTAGTGGAGGGTATGGTACGGTTATGTGGGCTGGGGAGTACAAAGGAGGACAAAGGAGTACAAAGGAAATCAAGCAACAACAGTTCTAGTGACCCTTCTAGGTTGCTTGTCCTCCAAAACACTGAGGATCAAGTGTCCAAAACAGTGGTTTAGAGTGGGTAAGGGAACATTGGAAAGGGAACTATTGCCCTGCCACTAACGTTGGCAGGGACTAGGAAGTTAGTAGGGGACATATGGGTTAGTAACTGAGGGGAGGATAAAGTTATTCATTTACAAACGCAGTCAGTCGCGGGTTTGATGCGAGATATTTGTCTACGCGGAATTTAAATGAATCAACGGTGCTGCAGTCTATAACGTCTCGGGGAAGACCATTCCACAAGTTGACCAACTCGATTGAAGAAGAAATTCTTAGATTCGTGCGAGTTAAAAGATTTACCAATAATTTTGCAACCGTTTCCCTCGCGTGTAATTAGATTGGTCGATAGTGAAGTACTTACTACAGTTCATATTGTCGATGCCTTTGATGATTTTGAACACTTGAATTAAGTCGCCTCTTAATCTGCGCTGGGTTAAAGGAAATAGATTTAATTCTCTAAGACGTTCTTCGTATGGTTTTGTTCTTTAGGCTAGGTATCATTTTGGTAACTCTAAGTTGAACTCGTTCTAGCTTGTTTATATCTTTTTGGTAATAAGGGCACCAGGATTGAACGCAGTATTCCAGAAGAGGGCGGACTAAGGAATTGTAAAAGGTTAGGATAACTTCTTTGGATTTATGCTCAAAATGACCTGCCTATAAAGCCAATTATTTTGTTTTGCTTCTTAACAACTTCCTGAACATTGTTGACTCGGTTTTAGGTTACTCGATATTGTTACTCCCAGATCAGTTTCTCTGTTTACATTCTTAAGCTGAGTGCCATTCATCGAATAGTTTGCTTTCTCATTTAGGTATCCGACATGTAGTAGTACTTTACATTTATCCGCATTGAAACTCATTTGCCAAATTTGGGCCCAACATGACAATTTATCTAGATTGTGTTGCATATCGTCAACTTGTTCTTTTGAGAGTACGCTATTTGCAATTTTTGTATCGTCAGCAAATTTTGAGATTGTGCAGGTGAGACCCTCATCTATGTCGTTGATGTAAATTAGAAAGAGAATTGTGTCCTAGTACCGATCCCTGGGGTACCCCGCTACTTATCATTGGTCCATTTAGATGCCTTAACCGTTTATGACTACCATTTGCTTTCTGTTGCTGAGCCAATTTTCTATCCATTTCAACACACCGTCTTGTATTCCATGCGCTTTTTAGTTTTAGCAGTAAACGTTTGTGGGGAACTTTGTCAAAGGCCTTTTGAAAATCAAGGTATATAATATCTACAGCTTTACTCTCATCGTAGAGGTTGAGGATATCGTGGAAGAAGTCTAAGAGGTTTGTTAAACAGGAACGTTTTTTACGAAAGCCGTGTTGAGTATCTTTAAGTATGTTATTTTCCTCTAAGTGATTTACGAGTCTGTCTCGTATGACCGTTTCTAGCATTTTACATACAACTGAGGTTAAGCTAATTGGACGATAGTTACTGGGTAGGGATTTGCTGCCTTTTTTGAATATCGGTGTTACGTTGGCTAGCTTCCACTGATCAGGCATAGTTCCAGACTGCAAGGATTTATTGAATTGAATAGTAATGTCAGTGGTTTGGAGACCTCATTCTTTGCTTCCTTTAGAACTCTAGGCGAGATTGTATCAGGTCCTGGCGTTTTATTTACCTTGAGTTTATCTAAACAATTCAATACTTCTCTCTCTGTAACGGTGATATTGCTTAGAACATCTGAATTATCAATCTGAATCGGCGATGGTGTAGGGATATCACTGAGGTCTTCTGTTGTAAAAACTGATGCAAAGAAGGTATTGAGGGCATTACTCATTTGTACTTCGTCTTTGGTGTATTCTCCTTTTTCATTCACTAACGGTCCAACAGTTGAAGTAACTACTTTTTTCTTTCTGATATAACTATAGAATTCTTTCTTTCGGGTTTGTTTTACTTTGATTCGCAATATGTAACTCTAAGGTCTTTTTACTTTGCTTAATTAACTTTTTGGCTTTGCGTCGTAGCTCTACAAATTTCACCCGTTCTTCGTCATTTTGTGAGGATTTTAATCTATCATTAGCAAATTTTTTAGCAAGCAGGCAGTTTGAAATATCTTTATTCCACCATTTGGGGAGGAGAGGTGGACGGGCATTAGGGGAGGGATTTGACTGGGAGATGGAGGGGCATGAGGAACATGTCCAGGTGTTTGTGTAGTATTTCATGGAGGCAAGTGTTGTGCAGGTGAAATGGGTCCTGCTCCCACATGAGGTGCAGAGAACTGAACCCTTAATTTGGCGGCTCGAAGTAATGGGTTTTGAGCAAGTTGGACATGTGTATTTGTAGATGGGTCCTGAGTTGCTCTCAATGTCTCCGGCTAGGAGTCTTTGAGAAATGACAGCCGGAGAGTAATTTCTCGGTGTAGAAAAACTGTGTATTGTGTGTGTATGTGTTGTGTGAGAGGTGTGAGAATTGCCCGGCGCGACCGCAGCCACTACAAGGACGCGTGCCCCCAGGAGGGGGCAGGGGATAGTTGTGGCAGTTTGGCTCCCGGAAGCTGTTCCCCACGGCCGGCAGCCTGCTGTCCTCCACTGTCGGTGATCTTGTCCCCGGACGGGAGGGTCGGCTGCCATCCATGGTCGGCAGTTCCGGGAGGTGGTCCCACGGCATAGACACCGCCACTCCAGGACCTCTGGCCCTGTTATATAGAATATATAATAACAGAAGTCGATTGCAAGTTGCTAAGACTGTTAGCTTACCCTGTCAACAACAATTATTATTATCTGCCAAAATATGATTTATTTGTGTGTTAGTTCATGGTATACTGAAATATCTAAAACACCCTATAATCTTACCTATACAGGTTATTGACAGGTGCTATAATAGGTTTGTTATTTTGAGAGATATATCCATGGAAAGAGGTCATTTATCTAATTTATGCGCTTTTATTTTAAGATCAGGTCACTCAGACACATTGCAGTAATGTTTAAAACTGCGTAAAATTGGTTGACATAAATTAAGACCTGTCAGTCACAAAAACATAGTAGCTAAATATATGGATTAAGAATGTGGTTGTGTTACAGAGAGAAAAGAGGGAAAGAGGGAGGGGGGGGGGGGGGGGGGCTTACAGAGGGAGGTAAATATGTAAATGAAGAAGAGCAGGTCTTAGAACAGGAAAGAGGAAAATAACTCAATATATTGCAGAATATACTAATCATAATATATGCAAGTAACATAGTTAGGTCTTGAATAATATAAAATAATATTATACTCAGCCTTAAAGGTAATAACAGATGCGCAGGAACGACACTATAGGTAGCGCCAGCAAACTTGACACTAATCTTGATCCCTTACCTTCTTATAACTCGAAATGAATAAAAGCAATCGGGTTGACGTTTCTATCATTTGGGAAGAGTCCACCAGGAAATAGGTGTGGATATTTACAGCCAGTTTGTTCTAGGCCCTTTTGAGTTACATAGAGGTCAGGGATCAAGATTATTATTATCCAGTTCGTTGGCGCTACCTATATACCCTGCGCTTCACTCCTGTTAACCCCTTATTGGCGGGGCCCGACTAAAGGCGGTCTAGAGAATAAAGGACAATGTGGCGGGGACCGCCTTAAGTCGGTAGCAATTTTGAGCACATAATTGGCTCTGAGAGAGAGTCCGAGCAGTGGGAGGAGCGTAGGTTGACTCTGACCGTTCGGCACGGCTCCCACGCCGGCACTGGGCCCACCTCCACACACATCCACATGCACTGCCTCCCTAGACAGAGAAATATGTCAGGAAATTACCGTATTTTAGGGATTTTTCCTTCGTGTTGCACGATCGTTGCAAGACAACCCGTGATCGTAGAAGGATGGTTCTGGTGTCATTGGAAAGCTCAATTATCGCCCTTTCATGGATACATACTTGTATTACGATCTGGCTCTTGTTTATGCATGAAAAAGAGCACGGAAATAAGCTCGTTTAGGGTAAAACCACCCGCTTGGCACGTAGTAGAAGTTACCGATCTAGCCGCTCATGGAGTGTTAAAGACCTCAGTATTTGATTCTTACGCATCAAATCAACCAAGCTACAGACCAACATGGTGAAACACATACAATAGCACTGGATATATCAAAGGCATTTGATAGAGTCTGGCATCAATCCTTATTGTCGAAGATGTCACACTACGGCCTTGCATCATTAGTTCCACTAATTTCTTCTTATCTTCATAACAGAAAAATACGTGTATTGGTAGATGGCCTTTATTCTCAATTTCACTCAATAAATGCTGGTGTTCCCCAGGGATCAGTTTTGGCCCCAACTCTGTTCCTCATTCATATCAATGGTCTCATATCTACCACTCATAATCCAATACATTCCTACGCAGATGACTCAACACTCCACAGTTCCTTCACATTTATCAATTCTTTCACCCAACCCGATCTTATAAATTCAAAAATAAACACTGCAATTTCTCTGAACCAGGACCTTTCTAGTATTAATGAATGGGGACAAAAGAATCTAGTTTCCTTTAATGCACAGAAAACCAAGTACATTCAATTTTCTAACCGACAGAATCTCACTGACTCCCATATATTTTTTAATGATGTAAATATTCCCACTTCCCCTAGTATTGACATTTTCGGTGTAACATTAACTACTAAATTGAGCTGGACACATTATGTTAGAAGCATTGCTAAGAAATGCCTCTAAAACACTGGGACTCCTGTACAGAGTTCGAGAATTCTTCACTGACGAGCAGTTGGCCGTAATATATAAAAGTCATGTGCGTTCTCAGGTGGATTACTGTTCACCTCTGTGGAGTGGAAGTGGAGTGGTTGCATTGAGGCAGTTGGACAAAATTCAAAATAAAGCTATTAGATTAATCAATAACCCTGCAATCACACAGGACCTTCCTACATTATCCATACGAAGAAACGTTGCATCCCTTGCATTATTCTACATATATTTTTACAGCAATTGTTCCGAAGAACTTGCTTCAATTGTGCCGCCTCTCCACATCTTTCCCCGTAGAACTAGGGCAGCTGAGAGCGCCCATGAATTTACACTTTCTCCTCCACAATGCAGAACTTCTGCTTATCAAAATTCATTTATCCCCAGAACTACTACTCTTTGGAATTCACTTCCCTCGAGTTGCTTTCCACAAACTTACAATTTACAACAGTTTAAATCCAGTTGTTACAAACATTGTATGAATGGAAGATGCCTTTAGGCACATGGATCTTTTTGTTTTATCTGTGTTTTTCCTTCCTCCGTTCATTGCCTCTTAAAAAAAAAAAAAAAAAAAAAAAAAAAATAATAATTGTTTTCTAATATTATGAATGTAACTGAATGATGTGTCTGTCTGATTGTATGCTTGTCTGGTGGTGGTGGTGGAGGTGGTGATGGTGATGGTGATGGTCATGGTGGTGATGGTGGTGGTGGTGGTGATGGTGGTGATGGTATGGAGGTTGTGTCTGTTGCTGTATCTGTCTCCCTCACTTACTCATTCATTATCTATCCATATACATCTCTCCAGTCAGTCTTACCTGTCTATTCTCTCTCTCTCTCTCCTCTCTCCTCTCCTCTCTCTCTCTCTCTCTCTCGCTCTCTCTCTCTCCAGTAATTCAATTGATACGTTTAAGAAGAGACTGGCCGATAATCTGACGGAGATTGGACTAATGTAAATGACTATATTTAACACCAGTAGGTATGTAAATGTAAATTGCGTTTCGGACTAATTTCTGTCTATCCTATATAAACAAAACTGTCTTTGTGGGCTATTTACTGGACCATAAGGTTGCATATCATCCTATATTCAGGTACAGTTTGTTTTAGCCGGAGGTTAGACCGGATCACCTAGTAGGGACTGCAAGGTCTATGTGGTCTGATTATCTGTGTAAGTCTGTGTAACTCTTTCTCCCTCTCTCACCCTATAATCCCAAGGGTGTGACACATGTGTAGGTCCCTGATCTCATACATACACACCATCTTACGCACATTCACGTACACACACACATACATGCACACACACACACAAACGATGTTTCACTACTATTATACATACAAACACACATACATCATTATCTGATGTAGGCTACACTCAATCAATGGCTACTTCACACACACACAAACACACACACCCCATTATCGTATACACACTCAAACTATAATTACCATACACACATACAGTACACACACACACACAAATATGTTTACGTGTTCTAACATTTTAAACTTAATATATAATTTAACATAATAATAACATTATAATTTAGCGAGTTTGCCTTGTTTCACAAACTAAAATATTGGCTAGATTCATTACAGGAATATTTGTTTTCATTATCATTAAATACAGAATAGTTACTCTTATGATGAATCATCGACCGAATATATACTCATTTTGTAGTAATGACGTAACAAACCTTGTTTTAAGACAAATCATATTAAAAGAACACACATTTCCACTTCCATTCCATACACCAAATATGTGTTGAGGTTATAGTATATCCTTCACTCCAATATGTGTTGAGGTTATAGTATATCCTTCACTCCAATATGTGTTGAGGTTATAGTATATCCTTCACTCCAATATGTGTTGAGGTTATAGTATATCCTTCACTCCAATATGTGTTGAGGTTATAGTATATCCTTCACTCCAATATGTGTTGAGGTTATAGTATATCCTTCACTCCAATATGTGTTGAGGTTATAGTATATCCTTCACTCCAATATGTGTTGAGGTTATAGTATCCTTCACTCCAATATGTGTTGAGGTTATAGTATATCCTTCACTCCAATATGTGTTGAGGTTATAGTATATCCTTCACTCCAATATGTTGAGGTTATAGTATATCCTTCACTCCAATATGTGTTGAGGTTATAGTATATCCTTCACTCCAATATGTGTTGAGGTTATAGTATATCCTTCACTCCAATATGTGTTGAGGTTATAGTATATCCTTCACTCCAATATGGGTTCTAGTACATCCTTCACTCCAATATGTGTTGAGGTTATAGTATATCCTTCACTCCAATATGTGTTGAGGTTATAGTATACTTCGCTCCAATAACTTCATCTTGATATATGTGCCTTTATATTATGCTTGATCACTTTATTCACGTTCTACAACTAACTGCTGAATAAGGTTGACTTAACTATTTATATTTTTCGCTTCACTATGTGTTTATCGATAGCGTATAATAATAATATTATTAACTTTCTGTTACAGTTGGATTTTAAGGTAGAATGAATTACTATAGCAACCAGTGGGCAGTTATTTTCAGCTTAGAAAGAACCTCTCTAAGTCTATAATTTGAGGTTATATTCCACTTAATATTATTTACCTATTCCCTTAACACAAGAACAAACAACACTTGTGGAAATGGTCTACACAAATTGTTGGAAAGTTGGCACAGCCAAACAGACACAGAGAAGAGGGAAACTATAGACCAGATAAAAGACAAACAAAATAATAATCGAAACCTTGCATAATTCTTCAGTATATGCTATTATGATGGCTACCACTTGGTAATTATATTAACTTTATGAAAAATGTGTAAGAGTCAGTCATATACAGTCTCTCTCTCGCACGCACGCACGCACGCACGCACGCACGCACGCACGCACGCACGCACGCACGCACGCACGCACGCGCACACACACACACACACACACACACACACACACACACACACACACACACACTATGAATACCGTACTTCCACTACTCTGGTGTATAATTAAATATACTTCGACAAAACAATTAATAGAGAACACAATTCAATAAAACACACCACAAATTACCGTCACCAATTAATCAAATGAAATATAGTGAGCACATCGAACTAATATATTTGTTAGTAGTCTTGGCAAATCCAACGTCAAGGCTATTAACCTAATTGCAATGACGACTTGTCTATTTTGACTGCTATGTCGTCATTCCAACCGCGGTTAAAAAGAAAACGTCTAGAGTCTACTCCTTATCTTGCTCTAGGAGACGTTGTACATTAACCAAAACTACCACCGAAGGTGAAAAAAGCATAGAAGAGAAGAAAAAGGGGTTTACCTTAGTTACCGCTTAAGGCACATCCCGTGTTCCGTCATGTGCAGATCCCTGTCGAACGTGCGCATGAGCGACCCTCTCTTGTTATCATTTTTTCACGCGCTCCATTGAATGAAGTCGCTTTTGTTGTGCTCCTTTAATTCACCCTGTTTAGGTTCTTTTCGGCTTATCTGGCTTTCTTTTTTGTTAGACATATGTTACGTGATCTAGGGCACACGTAAATGGGCTCCTAAGTGTGTATAATGGAGACGCGTGTGGAAATAGCTAACCGAGGGTACGGGGGTGCCTGGCGTTCCTCGTGTGTGTTTTTCATTCCTTTCTCTTTTCATATTCTTTTTTCCTGTTAGTCTGGGCATAGTTTAGCTTTTAGCTTATTTTAGCCTAGCTTGTTTCTCATTCAGGAATTGCTATGGCCCTATGAGTTTTCATATTTTCATAGCCTAGGTGTACAGTTGGTTCACGATCTGAGATTTCGTGGTGGCGGTGCTGTTTGTAGGGTTTGTGTCGGCCGCATTATTAGCGTTATTCCCGAGTCCCCCCCCCCCTTTCGAGCCTTCACTGTGTCTCAAGGGCCTGGGCGCTTGGTGGTTTCGTGATATCCTGGGGTACCCCACGGGGGCCCCACCTCACACCACAGGGTTTTTCGCCCCTGACACATTCTCTCCTCACGGCTAGGCCACCCTTTTTCTCGCCAGTTTCATTTACTGGTTTTTGTGTTCCCTTACTGTTTTCACCTCCATCCTTTCATACCCTTTTGCCCAATCATGGGGTACCCTACGGGGGCCCCTGTTTGTGCCAAACCACCCTTCCTGCCACTTCTCCTCATGGGCTTTGCTCTATCTCTGTGGGTTGGGTGGTTCCTGGGGGATGTGCCTCCTCTCCCCTGGTGTGTCTTCCTTGCCTCTCCCTTGACCGGTTGAGTCAGGATATTATCAAGGAAGACACTGCTCAGCTTGATGGCCATCGTCGCTTGGAGTTCATAAGGAGATGACGCTTTTTTTCTGGGCCTCTTTTGGTATTCCCTAGACGCTCCTCTCGCTTTTTTCGGCGCCGGACCATCTCGGCCGTCCCGCAAAATTGCGGGGTGCTCGATTCGGTCCTCTGGGACATTTCGGCTCCCCGCAAATTTGCGGATATCGTTGGGGGGTCCCGCGAAATTGCAGGAGGGAAGGGTCGGTACGGTTATGCCTCCATTGGCCCGCAAATTTGCGGTAATAGTTGGCTTTCACTATTGACTTTTTTTTATGTCATCTTGTTGCCTGATACTATATTGGTGTATGCACTTTCCTGGTGTTATAGGCCCTGCATGTAAGATGTTGAGTGGTGGTTAACACTTTCTCCATCTTTGCAGGTTCTGCTCGTGCTCTTCCGCCTCGGCCGCCCTCCTCACCTACCTCTGTGCTCCCAGTTTAGGGTGAGTACGGATACCTGTTTGCATGTGTGTTCCTGTTTCCCCATGCTCCTTCCCTGGTTCTTCTTGGACATTCTCTCCACTTACTCCTTCGACGTGCTAGTTATGGTGTGTGTCCTTCTAGTGCAGGTAGCCTGCCTTCCCTTCGCCTTGGTTCTCGCTCCCCGTCCTTGGCCAGCCCCAAGTCCTGCTTGCGCCACTCGCTCTGTGTGTCCTCTACGGCCTACCTCCCTGCTCTGTGTGGCACGTGTCTGGCCCTGGTGGTTGTGCTGCTCCATGGCCCAGGTTCCTCGGCGGCGGCTGTGGCCTCCTGCTTCCCTTCCGTCGGTGTGGACGATGGTCTCCCGCCACCTTAGGAATTTGGGCCACCGTTCCCCGGCCTTTGTTGGCGTCCGGCTCCTCGTCGCCCTGGGTATCCCTTACCCGACTGCCGGCCGTTCACCCTGGTCCTCTCCCTGCTCGGGAAACAAAACAAAACCAAGGTCCTAAAAAAACAAAAAAAAAAAACAAAAAGACATCGTCCCCTGGGTCCCCGCAGCCGTCGTCCTGTCCCAATCGTCGGGGGGTTCCCCGGCTCCGTCCACACGCTCTCGATCGCGCTCGTCGAGGCCTCCGTGATCTCCTTGACTCATGCCCATCGCCCTCGTCATGGTTCTCAGCCCTGAGGCCGGGGTTAGCGGCTCTGCCGCCTGTGCGCCCCTCCCCCTGGCCTCTATGATAGGGGGCTCTACTCCCTTCCCGCCTGGCTTCCCCAGCCCAGACGACTTCCTTCTTACAGTTGTCCTCTGGGCGTCCGCGCCAGCAGGCTTTGTTCATGCTGTAGCTGGCCCTCTGCTCCCTCCTCCTACACTGTCCTGGAGGGTCCGCCTGGATGTCGTTGCTTCTCCTATCCTTCACCTTCTTCAGTGCCTATTCTTCCTTCAGCGGAAAATCCACTACAATCGTCCCACGGTGGTGGTCCCTCCTCCTCCGCCTCGGTGTCGGCCGCCCTGTTATCTCAGCCCCGGGGATCCTTGCTCTATTTCCTTTCCCCCCGCGGCTCCTGGCCTCCTTTTCATGCACCCCCAGGGCCAGCCTTCCCACAGTCCTCCCGTCCGTCCTGCTCCTTCTCATTCTTCTCTTCCTGACCTTCACTTACCGTCTCGCCAGGGGGGTAAACCCCTCCTCTTGCCTCGGTGGGGTTTCGCGAGGTTTCGGGGTCCCACTTGTCTCAGGAGCTTGATGTGTCGCCTGGAAGAGGGGTATGGTTGCTGTTTCCCCCTCGGGCACGTTCGTTAATACGGGGACGAGTCCCTCAAACGGCGACACGACCAGTCGTCGCTCAAAACCAGCCGTCCTTGGGCCGCGCCGCTGCTGGTTCAGTGTCGTGGGTCTCCGCTCCCAGCTCACAACTCGCCCCTGCGGAGCCGACCAATCTACAAAAAGGAGGGGGAAATAATTAAGTAGGCCTCTCTACTCACTCGGATCAATCTGCAATCGGCTAATGCAGGGCTGGGTTGTGTCACGCATTCGTACGGGCGCTTGGAGTCGAACATAAAACTGGGAAGACTTTTTTCCCTCTTCTCGCCCTTTCTTGGCGGTGACCTCAACGTTTCCCCCTCAGCACCTCACCCTAACTTACCCCTGCTACGGTCCCCCTCCCTTCTGCAGGCCTACGCTCTGGTCATACTTCAGCCCGCCCCTGGACATCCTTCCGGCTGTTCAGTCCTCTGGCTGTGTTGATGGAAGAAAAAAATCCTAAAAAAGAATCCTCCTATGAAAAAGGACAGGTTTGGGTGCGACGAAGAAAAAAAACAAAAAAAAAAAAAAAAAAAAAAAAAAAAAAAGGCCGGTACGACAAAAAAAAACTGGCTTAGCCATCATGCTCGTTCACGACCTCTCCCATTGGTGGCCTGGTTTGCTGAGGCCTGGTTCGACTTCACACACAACCGATCCGTCGACGGCTCTCCTTCCGTCCCTCCCCCCGGAGATCGGTTTCCCGTGCTTTTGCCTCCTCTTGTGTCTGTCGGCGGGTTGGACGGCGCGTTCTTGTTCCTGGATGACGCGCGCCCCAGTATCTTGAACTTTGTTCTAATTGCTACCCCCTTCTTCTCATCACCCGGATCAGCCCTCTGTTCCGCCAACGGTTTTTCCCTTGCGACAGAGGGTGACGGACTTAATTGGGTCTTGTCTTTAGGTTCCCTCCCAGAACGTCTGGTTCACCACCTGCGGCTTTTCGAGGCGTCTGCGCCATGCGATCTTCGCGAGGGTATAAAAAAAATGGACCGCGTTCAGCGAGGTCCAAACCTTCGGCTCCGCGTGTCTTTGCGTTCCGCGATCTGAAGGCGGATTTTTGTTGCGCGGCAACTCGGCACCGGCACAGCGGTAACGGTCTTCGTTCTGCGCGAGCCGGCCACCATCTTGGTTATTCGGTCAGGTTTTGTTGTACTCTGCGCTATATACGTCGGGGTTTTTTTATGCATGGATGCTTGGGAATGCTAACGCTTGCCTCCCTGTCGGCGGCCCCTGCTATCCGACCATGCGACTCCGCGCTGTGTCGTTTCCGGCCCCTGCTTCCTTCACGCACAACCGTACCGCGCTGGTGCCCGCGAGCAGGGTCTTCTCGAGCTCCCATCCTTCTGCCGTTCCTCTTAGGGGTGCTGCTAGCAAGTGCTGCCGTCCTTGCACTGGGGGGCGCAGGACTGGGACGTTGCTGAGGCCTGTGCCGTCGGTCCCTGCCTCGCACTTGTCTGTTCTTGCCCTCTTTCAAGCCCCTCTGTGTCGGGGCTGGCCGCACCTTCGACGGGGTCAGCCCCACGCCGGCCTGGGGTTGGGGTTGCCCGCCCTTTTTTTTCTAGACGAGGTTTGGTGGGGCGGGGTAGAGGAGTGTCAACGATTGCGCTTCATCACACGCCGCTACGGCCCGTACCGGTGGTACCCTCGACAACGTCACACAATGTGATAGTTCTCACATGGGTCGGCCGTCCTTGTTCTCCCTCCTTCTCTCGCCTGGGCGTACCGGGTCGCGCTCCCCTCCTCTCGTGTGCTCCCCTCGGGTTGTTTTCGCCCTTTCGCCCCCTCGGTAGCCGCGTGGGACGTTGGGGGCGGCGGGGTGTGCGGTGGGGTCTCACCTGGGTGGTGGACGTCCATAACCCCCACTCCGCTCGTTTGTTCACCGTGACGCCTGCCCATCCTCTTTCAGAGGTGTCCCACTGTGTTCTCTTCCATGCCGCGAACTGGGTAGCGTCGAGGGAGTTGACCGCGCGAGTCACCCGTTTTTCCTCCTCCCGTGTCTTTCTGGTACCGTCGCCGCACTGCGACGCGTTTCGACCGTTTGGTGGTGGTATCTGGGCCTCCGGCCCTGCAACGGGCACCGTCGTGCACACACGGTTTCGGATGCTGCCCCGCGGTACCACCTTGGTACGCCTGGCCCTGTGCCCCTCTGTCGTTGGGGGGTAAAAAAAAAAAAAAAAAAATGGTGGCTCTCTGGCCCTCCAGGATGCGTCTTGGCTCCGTTCCTCTCCATCCATCGCCTTTCGCAGCGATTCTTGGCCGTAACAATCGGAACTTCCGATCGTGGTGTTCCTGTGTCGAAGCGGCCTTCCCACTTCGGTCTCCGCAATCGCTGCCGCAGATCTTCTCTCCCGGACTGGTGGGGCAGGGCCTCTGGGGTCCTCTCCTCAGGAGGCTGGGCCTCCAGATTCCTGTTTTTCCGTCCTTGGGCCGTTTTGGTTGGTTAGTTTCCGACGCCCTAGGCCTGTGATCATTTTCGTCACGCCCCTCACGATGGTCCGTTCGCAACATCGCACGTTTAGGGTTCCCCCTTCAATGTTCCCATTCACGCTTTGACCCCCGTCGCGTGTCGTGCCATGGGTCGGGGTCCTCGCATGGGTTTTTGGTCCGGCGCTACGGTGACCCGGGGTCTGCCGGCCACGGTGCACCTTCGGTTGGACGGTCTTCGCCGTGTTGCACTCGGGCTCCCCCTCCCGGGGTGGCTCTGGGACTCGTTCGTGTGGGTTCGCTGCATTGGGCCGCTCTGCCCCTTCCCTGTAGGGTGCCTCTGGCTAAACGCCCGCCTCCTCCTCATGTGCACCGCGGTGTTTCCGTTGCCACCTATGGATCTGCTCCTGCCGCTCGCGCTGCGTACCGTTACGCACGACGCTATTTCCTGGTCGCGGGGTTGCTCGTGGGCATTCGGGGGGGCTCTCTGCGCTGCTGTGCCCTGGATCTGCCCCCCCCCCGCCGACGGTCGCCTGGGTAACCACCAGATACGTCGAGCGAGGTTGGGTGAGGGTTTCCACTCGAACCTGGGACGTCCACGTTCCCTGCAGATGGGTGGGTCTCCCTCCTCTTACCTTACCCCCGTCTAGTGCCCTCGTACTGTTGGTTTCCTTTGTTTCTTTTCCTGCGGGACCA